>JAQBSW010006916.1:0-44866 GCA_029291075.1 Eudiplozoon nipponicum
TAAGAATTGCCTTTTCTACACTATACAATTCTTAGTTTATACTGACATATGTAAGTAATTATTGGGTCAGGTGTTTATATCAAGACCGCAACCTTGATTATAATAATTGTTATCACCACCCGCGCAACCAATGTTCGTTTAATGCATAAAGATATTGGCTATTGGGACAACCTAGTGGTTTGAATTGTAATTTAACATGTGCAATAGTCTTTCGGACTTCTGGTTTAATCACTCATGGTATGTTTTTATGACGAGTGTTTCTGAATTATGGGTCTCCCCATCTCAGTTACGTCATTTACACTGAGTGTGTTAAAAACGAATAGTTATTGCATGCAATTGATAAATTATTATTCAGCCACTCTGGTCGAAATTAGTTAGATGAAAACAACGGTTATGAAAATGTACACACACACAAATATGTGACACGCGAATATCTAATGAAAGGTCAGTCTGAGGTATATAAATATTATGACTAGAGGAAATAAAACACTTGCTTCATTTGTTTCGTGAGATGCAACTGATGAAGGCCTACGGTAAGATGGGCCGAAATATCTTGCTAAAAGAAAATTACTGGAACAATGAAAGCTGCGTTAGTCAAAACGCAGATCAGGTAATTTCAATTAATCCAGGTGCGAAACACGGAAACTCCTTCAAGTTTCACAAAGATCCGATTGATCACAATTTCCATTTCCTTTTGTCTTCGATCGGGTTGGGTTTGTATTCGTCCCAATGGAAATGCGGTTCTATCACATCTTTGGGACGAATACAAACCCAGCCCGATCGAAGACAAAAAGGAAATGGAAATTGTGATCAATCGGATCTTTGTGAAACTGTTGGTGCAAAGCTAACACCCGCGTACACAAAACGCGGCATTGGAAAATATTAATCTGGCAATCCGCAATCAAATTTCAAAAGGTAATTGAGTAACAAATATTCGTCATTTGTTAATTTGCGAGTGGTGATAAATATTATTTTAGCATACCTTGCGACGTATACCCTATTTTGAGACTTGCCACATCGTGTTGGATAAATAATGTCAGTCACACGCTATGACATGCTTTGGCTTTACGTTTTAAATTTTCAAACACAATGACAAAGTGACCAACTTGATTGAAACAGTTGATATCATCCATCATGCAATCATTGATTGTTGAATGAAATAACTTCCATGAATGTATCGAAGTTGCAACATTATTATGAATTTCGTAACCGGTATTTATGTCAAATGGAATGTATGTGTGATCAATAGAGGCGGAGCCGAATTTCTGACGTTTAAACAAATTTCTGATAAATACCCAATAGTCCGATTTCCGTTATGTTTTGATAATCACGGCAGACAGCGTAACGTATGTGTCTGTGTGATTGAAGTTTTGTTCGCAATGTCACTCGACTGTTTAAGCAAAATTCGATTGTTGTCGATCTATAGTCCAAATATTTAATTTTGTAACTTCTCATCAGTTCTTGAGCATTCGGTTTTTCATATTTTGTCCAATCCGGTTTCTGTCCTGCGAATAAACAAACTTGAACATTTCGCGTACTATTTTATCCTGATAGTAGGAAAAGAATTTTTCTGTAATAATTATCTCCCGGAGAATAAATAAGGCTGTTATTATTAGTAAAGTGCTGGAAATAATGTGCTGTGTGAAGTTGGGCAGCGCAGTTGATAATGTTTCAGACACCGATGAAATGTGCCCCGGATCGATCTATTTTCGTGAAAAAAGTTTGAACAGTATTGACGAGTTCCAAATAAGGATGAACCAATCAAATACATAAATTGTGCCTTCTACATCATACAATGCTTAGTTTATCCTGATAAATAAATAAATAAATATATCCTGCCAGTTGACTTCAAATCTACTGCTATATATATATATATATATATATATATATATACCATATATATATATTATATATATATATATATATATAATGAAGATAAACCACATTGCTTAAAAAATTAAGTGCAGTGGCAGGACTACTGATAAAAAATTAATAATCTTGCATTTATATGTACTCTGGATTTTCATTAAGCTGGTGTTAACCAGTTTGATTTTCAGTTTTAGTTTAGCTTTTTTTGGTTGTTAATTACGTTTGGAAGTGAGTGGGGGAATTTGCCATTATGCATGTACAGGTCATTCTAAATGTGTTACATAGTAACGTTTGAGATCGGGTAATCTCTGTATTGATGAAGTGGTTTTTGACCAGGTACTTGCCTTGTTGGCTCTTTCGTGTTGTCCGGGTAGCAGCAAAAGTTGTGCAGATTTGCTCGATGTAATGAGCAGTTTTGTGTCACTGTTTAATGATGATAGCGATGCTGTTTGCACAGCTGGTTTCAATACAGTTGCTTTTCAAAACGATCGCATGTCTATTGATGCTCGCATAATTTTTCATTAGCAATAATTTCCTCAGGTAGTTTAGCTTTTTCTCAATCTGTGTGCAGAGCAGATCTTCCTAATTCGGTA
Source organism: Eudiplozoon nipponicum (assembly GCA_029291075.1). Lineage (NCBI taxonomy): Eukaryota > Metazoa > Platyhelminthes > Monogenea > Mazocraeidea > Diplozoidae > Eudiplozoon > Eudiplozoon nipponicum. Next base: position 2,463 of record JAQBSW010006916.1, read on the forward strand.
TGCTAGATTGTTAACTAGGTTTCATTTGTGAGATTTTGCCACACTTTTGTCATAGAGAGTGTATTGACAGCGTTACATCACCATTTTCTACTTGAATGAGTTGGATGGTCATGAAGGGAAAAGTGTTGGCTATCTCTAACTTGAGAGTAAATTTTATGTATGTTTCGACTTCATTTGCTTGTTTGAGGATTTCGAATTCGTCTGCTACTTCTGGAGTGAGCAATAGCAAACACTCTATCTAAGTTTTTTAAAGTATGCACTTTTCATTTATGTTTTTTCAGTCTCGATTGTTCAAAATATTGCATGTATACATCTGCTAGGAGAGGTAACATTCAGCTTCCCATAACTACACTATATTAATCAAATGTAAATTGCACATATTCTTAACATGGTATAATGAGGTTTTGAGGTCATTTTCGTCTATTAGAAAAAGTTTAAATTTAATAGTAATAAGGTCAAACACGATCGTCGTTGGGTATTTTATTGATATGTTCGTAAATCAGGATGAGACGTCAAGCGAGACCGTTTTTCTTCTTCAGTTACTCATCTAGCTTGATAGAATTTTTGATGGTATTCGTGTATATGACATTTTGATGTGGTTGCGTACAATCATGTTGAGCTTATTCTGACATGTTTCGCTCTATAAACTTCTTCAAGATATCCTGATGTGATTTTGTAATCAACCATTGCAGATAAAACGTGTTTCTCCATTAATTACAGAATAGCATTCATTCTTAATTTAATATCTGTTGAATCCTCTGACTGTTTGTTGTCTGGTTTAAGTTTTAATTTATCATTTATGATCATCTTTAACAAACGAATCTGATGATTATAATTGACTTGTGCGTACTTTAAAATGGGTGTATTATTGTTTTCCAGTAGGACACCTACATTTGAAACCGCATACGCCGTTGAACTTGCAATTCAGCCCGCAATAAACTGCCTAAAAGTTAATCTAAGTAAAATATAAATTCAGCCTAGCTGTCGACCACTTAATCAAATAAAAATCCAGGATGAAAATTAATGAACGTTGGTGATGTGTTGCTGAGTATTCTCGAAGTCAACCGACCATTAGCTACTTTGCAACAAATCCGTTCAGTTGACCAGAAGGATAAACCAAAATCAGCATGAACGAAAGTTATTGTCTCATATACACGTTCGTTTCGTGCTTATTGACGACTACTTTGTACGAGCCGGTACAACGCCCTATACCGACGATAGATTTGGTCAAGGAATGTGGGACAATTGGACAGATTTCAATCTAATTAAAGAGTTCTATCATAAAACTTAATTCAAATAGATAACATCGTTAATTCTAATGATGGCTTAAAGGTAATGGCGGCGTAATCGTCCTCATAACAAAATATTATCAAGCTTTCGATGACCTAACATTTAGCCAACTATCATTAAGTTAACAGTATTCTATCTTAGTTCCACTAAGGCAACATTTGTCTTTGTTCAAAGAGTTTCATTTCTGTGAAAAAATAATTTAATAAAAACCGAATTTCGCCTGGTATGCAGAAGTCAGATTTATTTAAGTTATATTCTTATTTAAAGGCCATACCGGCTCCAACTGATAAGTCGACAGTAAGCACGAATCGCATGTGAACAGGAATGCTACTTTAATTATCAATGCCGCGTTTTGCGTACGCGGGTAGTAGCTGTACACGGGCAATTACACAAAGATCCGATTTATCAACATTTCCAATTTTGTTTTGTCTTTGATCGGGTTTGACTCATTTTTACTTCAATTGGAAATGCGGTTCTATCACATCTTTGTTTACTGGCGACGTTTCGGTGCCTACTTTCCAGCACCATCCTCAGGCAACACAGTACAACTGATCACAATAGCAGATTTAAGCAAATGTGGTAACCTCGTTCCAAAACCATTCTATTTATATATATTTGACTCAACACTATTTTAATCATAGAATTTGTCTCAGTAACTAAACTCAATATATAACTTTTTATAATTAGCAGACCAATTCTTACCTCACCTATACATCATCTCATCTTGTATGCAAAATATTTTAGGGGAGAGAGACAGTATCGAACCATTTGTTATTTGTTATAACTGTATTGCTACTATGTCACGGTAATCAAAATTTAAAAATGCTAAACTAAAACCTTGACTATCATATACTGTATTTTATTTAAAGCCGGGAACTCTAATGTATACAATGGTGTGTGAGGTATTGCGCACATAGCAACAAATTAGTTCAAATATGGAGCAGCAAGTTACGTAGATGGATGGAGAGTGAACGTTATAGCGACGCTTAGGTGAACGATTAAAGAGAGAAAGATAGAGATAGTCTGGACAACTAACGTTTTTCAAAAAACTAATCGTAAGCACAATGCGAAGTTAATCAACTATTGGAAATAATTGCATAAGAATATTTGCTCATATGACTAAAATAATTCAATATATCTATATACATATATATCTAAATATAATATCGTAACACCTTTATATATATATATATATATATATATATATATATAGAGAGAGAGAGAGAGAGAGAGAGAAAAAAAGGACCATTGATAATTATTAAATATGAATAATTTCTATTCTTATTATATATTTATTTATTACGTTAGTCACACCTTATATCAATATATAAAATACATGTCAATATGTATAAAAACATATATATGAATATAAGCAACAGTATGAGACCAACATCCCTAATCCTAAATATATATATATATAAATGTACATTAATAATAAAAATTTATTAGGTTATGCACACTTATATTAATATATACAATACATATCAATATGTATACAAAACATATATATATATATACATATAGGCAACAGTGTGGGTGCAATATCTTTAATCCTATCTATATATATGTATATATATATATACGTTTGCATATTTCTAATAAATTATTATTTTTCTCTTTTCTTCCTGTTTTTTTGACCAATTAATCAAACTTTATATTTATTTATTCACACCTTATATAAATATATAAAATACATATAAATATGTATAAAAACATATATATATAAATATAAGCAACAGTGTGAGTCATATATATATATATATATATATATATATATATATATATATATATTTAGCATTTTAAATAAATATATAATTTTAGTGGTAATGTCTAAAATGATTAATGTCCGTATATATGTATATATATATATTATGTGTATAGAATAAACCTATCAATATACCGATAGGCCTATCTATATATCCGTCTATCTATCACATTTTGGTTTCCTCTTAAAAGGATACATGGTAGCTATTAACCATGAATATCTTCTCTATGACTAACGTATTATTCATTTATTAAGATATTCCTACCTTACATAAATATATAAAATATAAGCAACAATGTAAGTCAAATGTGTCTTATCTAATGTTCTATCTACTAACCCTTGCTAAATCGGTATACCCTCTTTTGGAACATTTTTATTGAGAAAAATAAGTATATAGGAAATTGATATTGGTACAGATCATTCGCAACCAGTTTTCTATAAGCGAGGTTTTTTACTTAGGTTCCCACTTAATTCATGTTCCGCAGCCTCACGTTTTCTGACCATAAAAAATGCTTCATTAAATATTGGGCCCAATGATTTTTCTACCGATGTTACATTCATTATACCTTTTCCTGATTTTATTTCAATTGACTCTCTAATTAGTCTAGTTAATCTGTTGCGGTTGCATAACGCGATGCGTTTACATCCTTCCCAGTCTATTTCATGACCCGTTTCCTTCGAATGCCTAGCTAGGTCTGATCTTTGAATGTGTCCATATTTGCAGGCTGTCTTATGTTCACCTCTACGAACCTTTATAGGTCGCATGGTTTCGCCTATATACCTGAGATTACATTCTTTGCAAGGTATCGCATATACTCCTGATGTCTCGAGGGGTTCTACTCTTTCTTTTTGGTTAGGTAGTTTATTGCCTATAGTAAGCGGTTGTCTTAAGACTGTTTTAATATTGTATTTAGCTGCTATTATTTTAATTTTCCTGCTCAATTTAGAATCAGGTAATACCATAATTTTGTGCTTATCCGGTTCCGTTTCCTTCTTTACTTTGTTTATTATATTATTGTTAAATCTCTGTAACATCTCATCTATTAATCTATCTATTATACTTGACGGATAGCTATTTAGTTTGAATATTTCTTTTAATCTCCTCATTTCCTTATCTCTATTTTCTATATCCACTATTCTAAGACTTCTTAATATCATGGATTTAAGAATGCCTATTTTCATTCCATATGGGTGATTTGATAAGAAATTAAGAAGTAGTCCTGAATAAGTCTCTTTTCTAAAAATATCTCTTTCCAATCTGGAACCATTCCGTTTTATTTTCACATCCAAAAAGGGTAATTCATCATTATTCTCTTTTTCCAATGTAAACTTTAATTCACCTAATTGGTTGGCTAATTCGAGGAATTTATTTAACTCATTATCCCCATGATTCCAAATTATAAACATATCATCCAGGAATCTTACATACAAGTTTGGCTTAAGAGGAGATTTTAACAACAGATTTTTTTCAAAATAGTGCATAAAAATATTAGCAACCGGGACTGATAGTGGTTGTCCCATAGGGACACCTTTAACTTGTTTATAAAATTCATTTCTGAACTTAAAGTAGGTGGAGGACATACAAATATTTAAGATTTCCATAATACTACTTAACATCATTTTACTACCTTCTATTATCTCTGGGAACTCTGTTAAACAACGCTTCACACTTTCTAATGCTGCTTGTACCGGGACATTAGTATACATCGATACAACGTCCAGGCTAGCCATTCTATCATTATCATTCAAGTTATATCTACTAATAATGTCAATAAAATGATATTATTCTTTAAAGTATAATCTAAGAAATAAGTATATTTTCTAATTCTGTTGCATAGAAATTTCGACAATCTATACGTTGGTGAGTTTTGTACATTAACGATTAATCTAAGTGGATTCCCCTGTTTATGAATCTTTACTAGACCATAAACTCTCGGAGGGACTGTGTCACGTTGTATTAATGAATTCCCAAGTCCTGGTTCTAATTCCTTCGACTCAATCATTCTATTAATTATAGTCTTAACTTGTCCTTGTAACTTATCAGATGGATCTTTATTTATTTTATTATAGACCTCTAAATTATTTAATTGTTCATACACTTTCAATTCATAATCTGACCGGTTCATAAGTACCGTTGCACCACCTTTATCTGCCTTGAGGCATATTACTTTATTGGATAATAATTCTGCTCTTAAGCGTTTTAGATCATAACTCTGCTTGCATCTCACCTCTTTGTGCTCTAACACCGCTTTGGACACATCCAATTCAAACCTAGTCTTATCTTTTTCTGGGAGAAACTGGGCAATCTTAACTGTTTCTGTAATTATCTCATTCCTAGGTACGTAATCAATAGGGATCGCAGTATTAAGTCCAAGATTAAGAATTTGTTTTTGGTCTTCCTTGAGATCCATTCTCGATAAATTAACTAAACGTTTGGACATGACCTCTTCAATTCTCTTATTTCTCAAAGGGCAATTAATTCCCAATATTGCTAGTTTTTTTTCATGCCTTTGTCTAATTTTTTAATTTCATTATCCCTCGTTTTGTCTGTGAAATCTTCAATATGTTTGAAATCCAACATACATAATCTCGCCAGTAATATGGACCTTATTTTTGTCTTCTCTCTAATCAGTTCAAATTTACGTTTGTTTAGTTTATTAATCGATATTTTTATTAAATGTAAACAAAGCTCATGCTTAAGAGTATTTCCTACTTTATCCAAAACGAATGAAAGTTTAAATCTAAAACATTTCGGTATAACATTAAATTTTAAACATTTATTAAGGAACGAGGTATTTTCCACTTGCCTAACAATCTGCATCTTCTTCCGCTTGTACTGATTCATAAGTGTGACCACTGTCGCATCATTTTTGATCCTCAAGTAGTTTTTGAACTCAATATTTTGCAGTGTGTAAGCATTCAGGTTATCAATGCCGCGTTTTGCGTACGCGGGTAATAGCTGCTACTTTAATTGTTGTGCTATTTCTGTTGGTTTTAGTAGAATTCAAAACTAATTTAGACTTTGATTGAACTGACACAAAACTATTTATTCAGATATCAGTATTATTGTGTTTTGTGGCATTCAGCCGTCTGGGACCCCACCAAGTATTTGTACCTGGACAAATTGCCCCAGCACACAGCTCGGTATAAATATAATTCCTTACATTCCGACATACGGGGATAACTACACGTGTTTTGGTGAACTGTTCAGTACTGCTATTTTCATAAGTAAACTGGCTTAAGTTGCGCCCATCTGAAGATGACTGATTGATTCATTTCAGAAGATCTCTGCTCTTTTTGTGTTTATTTTGAAGACTAATGATATCTTCCGACTGTGGTATAGATAGAATGGGACAATAGTAAATGGTCACTTGTTAGCCTGTTTATTTTAAAAAGATGAAAATCATATTTGTTTGCTGCGAACGACATTTATTTGTTTACATTTTGCAAGAAAAAAACAAATAAACGAGTTTCTTTATTTTCGTCACGTTTCATTAAAAAGAACGCGGTCTCCAGCATGAAAAGGAAAACTTGTTGAAACTGCTTTTGCTTACGCGTGTAATGTGTCTTAGATTTATATTTCATATAAGATGGAGTCTTTACTTTCCAGCCATGAAAACAAGAATGATTGATTGTGTCAATTTTTAATATTATTTTTCAAAATACCTACGTAGGTTGACCATCAGCTAACGTAAGATAATCGACCAGGAGGTTAAAATCCGTAGCAACAGATTGTTGTGAGTTAATCACACACGTTAGATAGATAGTGTAGTAAACATCCGTTAATCTACGGCATATTATTGAAATTTTTAAACCATTCTTCACGAAATTATGCATCCACTTTACTTATTAAAGGATAAATCAGAAAAGAGCTAAGTATTTCTGCAGATTAACAAATTGTATCCCATTCTATGGCAGCAGAAGGCATGTTCAGAGATAAAGTTGGAATTGAGTGTGATGCATAAATTTTAATCCCTTATATTCAAATTTTCTCTTTGGCTTTTACAAATAATATAATACCTTCATTTTTAGACATCTCAAAAGAGTAGAAATAAATATTTCCCTGTATCTAGAAAATAATTTGCTGATACTTTATATGTAAATATATATATATATATATATATATATATATATATAAATATATTATTCATAAAATTGGAAATTTTGTATAATACAGAACTGTGGATTAAATAAGTAAATATATAGACAAGAAAAATGGACATTAATCATACATTTGTCAGAATAGACTAAGCATCGTATAATGTGGAAAGGCAATTGAGATCTCTTCAAGCACTGTTCGGAATTTTCCGGGGACAGAGCTTAAATAGTTCCCAATAAAAACAAAAACGGTTTACTGCATGAATTGTCTTTTCTTCATTATACCATGCTTAACTTATACTGGAAAATATATAGATATTGAAGTTGGTATTTTATCAAGCTCTCAACATTGATTTGAACAATTGATAATACTGCATGCACAATCATTGATCGTTCAATTATATAACAATGAACATTTTTTGTGATATATATATATATATATATATATACATATATATATATATATATATATATATATATATATATATAATTTGGGGCGGAATCTATTTGTCATGTGCTAACAAATTCGCCTTCTGTTTTGGTAATTTTAATTTATGCACATCCTAGACTGTCACTGAAGTGTAACCGCATAGAAATAATATTTTTTTCGATGCACAACAAATAAGCCAGAAAAAAGTGAAAGAAAAAAAGGAAAACAAGAATGCTAGAGTGGAATACTTATTGACGCCATCTGATTTTCAGCCTAAATATTGATGGTTGGTAGAAAATGATATTGATCGATTTGATGAGTTGTTTTGTGAAATTTTAACTACATTTACCAATATTCATTTAAAAATTTAATCGATAGATTTGATGAAGTGAAATCGTTCCACGTGGAAATGCCGTATATTTTTAAATGCCATTTACCTTATCCCCCAAGGCAAGTGAAAGTCATTTTTACGATATAAATTGTCTATATTTCAAACACTAAATTGCAATTTCAGTTTATTCAGATGTGCGTTATTCAGTTGACTACTATTGAGTTTATAATCTCTGTGCTTTATAAATGATGTTTAACATTAATTTGTGAAAATTAGATTTTGTGACTCTAATTAGACGCATTCTTATAATTGTTAAGAGCAGTTCTCCTCGATATAGACTATTGAGAAGAACGCTTCTATTACCATTTGTTGTCTTAGTTTCGTGCTGACATCAATAAATCGTTTGGGATATCGATTTTACTGTAACACCTCTTTTGATTTAATTGATTCTTATTCCATTTTATGTTTAATGCAGATCCTTTTTATACAGTTGGCCAGGATGTTCACCAATTTCTCTTTGTTTTAATCAAGCACAAACTTATAAATTTAATATATTGTTTCGTCGAAGTTATATCTATGCATAGAGACCGTGAAAATTGCTCGTCATTATCCAAATTATTTGTATGCCTAGGTAAGGCAATGTGCTATTTGACCATTCCTTCAATTTGAAATATATATTTATATCTCTTTTGGCTACTTTTCGTAGGAGTCTAGAAAAATATGCTTGGCCGTTGAGAAGGAGCAGGATATACACATATTTTTATTTATTTGTCTGTTATTTATTTTGGATTAGAGTCCATTTCCATTTTGTGTGTTGCAAATATAGGTCCTCTAGAAATGGAACTTTGCGTTATTCTATGACTCAATTATTGTCTTACAATGTAAATCTGTACACTCAGTGTGTATATGAGAATGAGCTCTTTTAGGCCATCTATGCCAAAGCAATGTGTGTACACACGTTCCTCATCAGATCGTGCAAGGATATTGAAGTTTCTTCGAATGGTGCGTCGGTAAAGTGTGATGTCACATCAAATGATCCAATTTTATGTCACCAATTCTTATATTTTAATGTGACAGCTAATTCAATGGAGTCTGTGACAATAAGTTTGTTAATTATGCTCCTCAATGACTGACGTAGGCTTGAATCGCGGCGTCTTAACCATGGACATAATTTGCCGCATTAGCCAGACTCCAAACTTTGTTACACCTTTACAATTTTTTTGGTTACTGTACAGTTGATTGTAGTCGTTTCAATTGGTATGGCCATCCGGAGTTTAAAGTGTATATGTGATCACGAATCGTTGTCGAATATTGTCTAGTTGCAGGACTTCTCCAGTCTTCCAAGAAACGCGTTCAGCATTGCTTCTACAATAGATAAAAAGACTTTTTGCCTCACGTAAGTTTTAAACTTTGACAAATCAAAGATTGTATCCAATATCGCTTTGCTTTAATCAACACTTTGTTAAAACAAGACAGCTGGACTTTTAACAGGTGTCGCTTACCTTATGGACTTCCTAATTTATTGTTCTTTAAGGCCTCCTATTTGCTTTTTTGGTGAGCCGCTGATTTCTATTAAAACTCCGTTTATATTTCTGTGCAGCATAATTCCTGCTAGTAAGCCTCGATCATTTTATTAATCTAGATGAATCTATTTGCAAAGTCCTAATGAAAAGTCTCAATTGAGCCTTGAAAATTTGTATTAACTCACTCATAAGGTTATTTTTGATTGTATACAATTTTGCTCTATAAGATAGGTAATGCAGAAAACCACGTGATTTTTACAGAATGAATTACGAAATAAGTTTTTTGACAAAAATTATGTCTATTTTCGGTTCTGAACTATGCAAAATATGTATATCTAACAGAACTTTTCTTTTTCAGCAAGTAAAAATACCCTTCTCTATTTGAAGGCTTCTTGCTATTGTTAATTTTAGTCTAGTAAATAATCTTAGTACTAACTGAGATTATGCTGGTCCAATGGTAAACAAAAATATAATAACATGTTGATCGCAACCGTAAATATATATTTTCAACCGAGTGTGTATACACATATATATTGAAATTGTTATGTAATAGTACATTACTCATAATGTATATTTGATTAAAAGTAGAAATATTAAAGTGATATTTGAACGGATAAATTCACACGCTTGATTTCTAAACGAATTCGTTTTACATTTACTAATTTTGTTGAGAAAAAAATATATTGGGCAAAAGGTAATTGGTTCCAAAATCTGTTTGCGCACGTTTAAATACGTAATGAATTTGAAATGTTCTTTTTAAATCCACAACGTTTTTGTTATTTAATAGAGCCATTAAAATTATTCCACGTAGATATTACGCTTCGGGAACATATAATATAAAATGTAGGCTGTTTATTAAATCATGTAAGAGAAATGTTGAATAAAATTTAACATAGAAAATATTAGATTTTATTATAATTAATTCATTGCAAGTTTTATGACACACATGGCTTGTATGGTGTTTTATTCGGCCTTCTAGGTTATCATTTGGGAGACAAGCTAGAGCTAGAGATCGAAACGTCAGCACAACACAAATAATTTTCAATAAAAAACAAACATCGACATAACATCAAAAGGTGGTGTGTTGCCAAAAGACGCTTGGTCATTTAAAGCAAAATTATAATTATTTCATATATTTCTACAAAGTGTCATCTACAGTCCTCAGATATTATGACAGTATTTTTAAATTCAAGGATGCAGTATTATTGTTTTCAGAACGAAAATGCGAATATCCACCAATGAACTCCCTCAAGAACTGCCCATTGCCATCCAATTGACTTCCATAAAACACGGGCCACAAAGTTAGTACCGAACGCTTTTGGTGCCCTTTTCGAGGGAAACATTAAGATAATTTACCAAGAATTGATTGCGCGGGTGGAGTTAACAGTTTTTTAAATCATGTTTGCGAGCTTGAGGTAAACACCAATCCCATTGTATTTAACCAGTCGTCAAACAACATAACAAAACTACCGCCAGCCGCAACGCACTGACGCGTTTAGACCTTCCATGATCATCATCAGAGTACGACGGCAAACTGACTATCGAGGATCAAGCCGCATTAGATATATATATATATATATATATATATATATATATATATATATATATATATATATATATATATATGGAAATCAAATTTAGATATGCGGCTCTCACCTCTAGCAGTCTCGCATACATTGAACTTGACTGGAAATGTCGGCTGCACAATTTCTATGCAGACACGAACATTAACTGTTTGCAGCTTTCGCCACATATAAGATAATTTGAAGGTTTAAGGTAAGGTGGGTGGTTATCATTAATGAATTGAGCCAGAGAAGTTTTAATTTATTCAACAGGGATGCTGACAACATTTTAATGCTCAAATCGTGCAAGTGCGCTTTATTGAGATAACAATTCCTCATGTGGCATAGCTTCTGCTCTATAATACCAGATCAGTGTTGGCCAACTGGAACTTGACCTTGAAATCGAGGCAAAGTAGACTGTAACTAAAGGAAAGACCGGCAACACTAGAATTTATAATATAAATGAAGACTGCATGTAGAGCACAACTTGTGTGACACAGTGGATGAGTTGAATGACTGCGAAGCAAATATGACGCCATTTGATCCAAATCCGCATCAAATCTTATAAGTACTTGATGAGCGCCAGCTGAAAACGAAAGCGGGTTACTTGTAAAATTATATTTTCCACATTAGACAACGTTAAGTTTATATCGAAACATTAATAATGTATAATAAAGTCAAGATAGTTAATTTTTTAAACTATATAAATCCTTTGTCAATATGGACTAGAAGTTGCATCAGGTGGTAAAGGAAATTGATGCAGTAAAATATTGTTTGTTACGAAGAAATAATATATATGCAAGTATGTATTAGGTGTTGCGAACCTGGTAACAAATTAGTTCAGTTGTGACAAGAACGACGTCAAGTTAAAACTGCAACGTTCAGGTAGATTTTCCTTTTTGTTCTCTTATATTTGTCTATGTCTTTCGCACGCTCCATTTGACAATTGATGCTAAAAATGTACAAGTTACACATTGGACGTTAAATCATTGTTGCTTTGAAGTATTTTTCACCTATTAAATTTAAACTAATCAGTTTTCAATTCTCGAAAATTTGGGGCGAAATATTTCTTGTGTTTATTCTATAACTAACAGTATCTTTTGTGAGAATTGCAAAATACAGACAAAACTATTTTCAATTTAAGTTAAGGCTTGTTGTGTGTGTACGTTACCGTAATTAGGGTGCATGCTAATAAATGAACGGTGTACGGAACTGTGAAATCAAATCACCAGATGGATTTATAAGCCCCATGCAAAACTGTATTTTTTTATTTTGCAATTTTGTATTAGAAGTTGCGCATCTAGTAAAAAATTAGTTCAATTATGACCTAAACTTAAACTAAAGACAGCATGAATGGAAAATCTAATCACGTGCACATTCTTTTCGTGCATACTGGCGACTCATCATTAAAAACCGGTATTCCGCCGTTTACTTACTTTAAATTTCAGTGAGGAATGTAGGAAGATCGAACGCGAACTTCATAAAAAGTCGTTGACAAAGCCATTTCAAAGCCAACTCACCATAAATGATATACATACCAAATTTGTAAAGGGTACCAACAATATGGTTAATGTATCAAACCCGAAACCAACATTATTGTGTCGAAAAGTTACATGATACCAAAACTCTGGTTGTCGAGTCGGTTCATGATACCATAAAAATGGGCTGCAATGTATGCTGAAGTTCATCAAAATTGAGAAGTACAGACTATTTCTGAATATCTAGTTACGCTGAGAAATCAATACACTCTGGACTTCATCGATGTCAGTTATCAACTTTCGCGGTAATCTAGACATCATTCAATTATATATATATATATATATATATATATATATATATATATATATATATATATTAAAACTGTTAATCACGGAGAACTAATATATATGCAATTGTGTATTTGTTGTTGCACACCTTGTAACAAATTAGTTCAAATATGACCAGAAAGATAAAAAGACAGCATAAACAGAATGTATAATCTTGTGAAAGATGGACGATCATCTTTCGCTTTTTCTGTAGTGAAACTGATGAATTAGGAGCTATCTTGAGACTTTAAAATTTTTTTCGTGATTAAAACCGACTTTGATATACTCGATAAATATCATAAGTGGAACGTATTGATTTGTAGTACTTACTGGTGGAAAGCAAAATTAGAAATTAGGCTCTCACCTCTAATAGTCTTGCATACATTGTACTTGACTGGAAATATCGGCTGCACAATTTCTATGTAGTCACGAACATTGATTATTTGCAGCTTTCGCTACACACACACACACACACACACATATATATATATATATATATATATAATACAATTAAACATTAATTGATTGCGCGGGTGGTGGTAAAAAATTCTTTAAATCAAGTTTGCGAGCTTGAAGTATACACCAATCCTATTTTATTTAACCTGACATCGAAAAACATAGCAAAAATATCGCCAGTCGCACGTACTGACGCGTTTTGACTTTCCATGATCATCATCGGAATACGACAGTTAAATATAATGGGATTGTTGTTTACTTCAAGCTCGCAAACTTGATTTAAATAATTTGTTATCACCACCCGCGCAATCAATTAATGTTCTAGCAGTTTGTGCAAGCTTTTAAGTGTGCCAAACAGCTACATATCCAGATCATGAAATGAAGAACTGGCATTTTATAATAATGGCTTCAAAGGAAATCCTTTCTTGTGTGTTTGTGGTAGTTGAGGCAAATGAAATAACTCGCCATGTTTTTCTGTGAAAGGAAATACGAATTTTTTTAACAACAAAAAATTATTGAATTTAATTTTTTACTATCAGCTCACCTTTGTATAGTTCACCTGAAATCAAATTTTCACGCGCAATTTAGCCCTGTCACTTAATATGTTTTCAAAGATTTGTATATAGTCCGATTAGACCATTACTGCAACACTTTTGCAAATTACGGAACAAATTATTTTAATTAAACGAACATTGGTCGCGCGGGCGGTGATAACAATTACTATTAATGAAGGTTGCGATCTTGATAAAAACACCTGACCCATTACGTACATACATTTGTCAGTATAAACTAAATATTGTATAGTAAAATACAAATGTATGTACATAATGGATCAGGTGTTTATATCAAGATCGCAAACTTGATTAAAAGTAAATTATTTTGATGTCAGCATTTATGCTGATGTATTTATGCACATTTAAATGTTGTTTCCTCAAGACATGCTGTTTTGCGCGTTTATACGTATTCTGATCTTAGGATTGATTAACGGAATTAGTATAATATCAGTTAATAAACTCAGTGCTAGGTGGAATTTAGTCGACCGTTTAAAAAAATCAACCTTCAACTGTTACATCAATATATATATATATATATATATATATATATTACAGTTTTATGAATAATATACTCCATAATTTTAATCTCACGCTAGTGCTCTCATTGTCATCGGATCAACTTGTATTAGCGATAGTTCAAACAAATGTTTACAAATATTACCTAAAAATACTGGTTTCTTCATAGCTCAAACAATTATAAACTGAAAAGTTCTTGAGAGAAATATTTGGTAAGTCACAACATTTTAGCAACATACTTTGGGTGGTTCAACGAGAAGAAGAAATCCATAAGAAAACATTGATGACAAAAAAGTATTATGCCACTGTGTGTAGGTATGAAACATCGAATTCGACTTTGATAATACTAAATGTTAGATGGGAATTTGATTTAAATTCGTGTTAAATTTTGCCGCGCATCTAGCAGAATTCAAGAGGGTACTCAAACTATATTCAAATGTTGAGACATCAGGCGAGAATGCCTGAACCATCGAATTCTGGGTATATTAAAAATAGAAGAAAAATGTGCGCAAATATTGTTAACAAAAATTGTTACAAGTGTTTGCTTTATCCTGATTATTGACGATTTTTCGGACAACTTGCTCATTCTAGGCTCAGTGTGTGAATTGGTGTCTTCACTTTAACATTCATTGGGATGAACGCAAATATTTTGAGCATCACTTAGTGACAACCACGTTTAGAGCTATGCAAATAAGCTTTGATTGTGAAATTTTTTGCACTATGATCAGATTTAGAACTTGGTTTAATTGCCTGAATATCAATCGATGACAGAAATCGTCAAATTAGTTAAAGTCGTTGTCATTCGCAAGGCCTGTCGGTCTTATGCAAATTGGAAAATTTTTACGGGCGTGTCCATTTGACATATATTCATCTCCATTTAAATATCAGATACAAGTTTGCCATTGTGGAAAGAAAATAGATTTAAAAAATATAGTTTTGGCATTAGCTAACATTAGTGTTACCCTACATATATGGAAACATCAACTAATTAGAATATTACTTTATGACACATAGTTCTGGCTGATTTCGTACATACTGTAGAATTACTAACGACATAGTTATTCTATAAATAATAGTGTATTTAAAAATAAACCAATAAAAAGTGAAACAAAGTAAGATTATAAATATCTGGGGAAGTAAAAGAGTATATATTTGTGGTTTAATGGGAAAAATATGTTCAAATGTATTCAGATTAAATGAACCTAATAAATTAATGTAACAGGTGATTATAGGCTTCGTATAATGTTACAGGAGGTTTTAAGAACATCTATCTAATAGAGCTGAGTATTGTACTTATTGGGAAACCAGTTTCTGGTCGATTTGACTGCCGTTAAGCATGAAACAGCAAAAAATGTTCACCGATACGCACTTGTGTGTACGTAACTTAAACGAACATTTGTTGCGCGGGCGGTGATAACAATTGTTGCGATCTTGATGTAAGCACCTGACCCAATACATTTGTCAATAGAAACTAAGAATTGTATTGTGTAAAAAAGGCAATTCAACCAGTAGACCGGCTTCGTCCTTATTGGGAACTCATCACGTACTGGCCAGAATTTGCCGTGGACAGGGCTCGAACCTAGGCACGACTGCTTCGGAACCTGGTGTTCTAACCACTGAACCATCCTGCCGCACACTACACTACACAAAATTTTCAGTTATATACTAACTAATGTAACTTGGTTAGTAATTTTATCTTTAGATGGAGCTCATATAGAATCCATTTAGACCCAAAGTTCCAACTAACCATCCCAAATTTGTACCGTACCTTGTTGTTAAATATTGCTAGGTTTGTCATTAATCATCATGGCCATTATACACGCATCTCCATATACTCAGATTTGTAAATTCAAGATATTTTACAGTTTTTTTGTTTGCCTACATGCAAATTATCATATCACTTAACTTGTTAAATGCAATTACGTTACTCTTCCAGCGGCTCCTTAATTTTGTTTTACTGACCATTTTAATTAATTATTAACTGAAGTTTTAGCATGTTAATCGTGCATATTTAGTTGGTTCGATTATTTGCACTTCGTTCTGCACTGAACATTTGAATTTAATAGTTAATCTAAAACACATTTGATAGAGTCTCAAGGATAACACTTATTAAAGCTCTAATTAATAGAAGAAATCAAATAACTTAAAAAAAACTACATAATGCGTATTATTCTGCGGTTGTGCGTTTCTACACATTGGCACAATAGGGCTTTACACAATATCTACCTTGAAGTAAGAACATTATCTATAGTGAGGCGAGTCTGAAAAGGAACAACCTTTTATTTTAACTTTATTTTGATGGAACAATAAAAGAAACAACCTATTAACGACTTCTACATATATCTTTACACATTTCCAAAAAGACGTCAGAGTTAAATTGAAGATTTTCTTATATATCACAACACCAAATCCATAATATGAGTTTGTCTACCATACTGAGTTAATAAAAACGCAGCAGCAAATCGACAAATTACCTGATCTATGCTCTTACTAACATGTGATTGGTTCCTGTTCCTCTTTCCATTAATGAATTTTCGGAACCAATTTTTGGCTCATCATAAAATATAGGGACAAGCTTAAGAAACAATTATAAATTTTAATTTGAACCACTTGATTTATATATACGACTATGCAACCTCTTAATAGCTACTGCGGTTTCACTAGAAAGGCTGGCATCGCTTAAGATTTTATGTCTTCAATACACTGGGTATTCAGTTAAATAGAGGTGTTTACATGTGTACATCCATTTTAGTCAAATTGGGGGACGGAATGTCAATTTACCCTTTGCACGCATCAGATTAATTGTTTTTTCCCGCACAATTGTAAATGACGTAATTAAGCGTGACGCTGGTGGTTAGGAAGGAAAACAAAATAAACAAATACACCTGTAATAAGAAGAAACAATAGTAATTAGTAAAAGATTATTATGATAAAAAGCTTAAAGTATGAATTGAAAATCTATAAAGCCCAGTAAAGAAAGTTGACTAACAAAATACTGATCATGTGAAGGAAACGTGATAATAGAGATAAAATTTCATTAATAATTTTTAAACGCATTTAGGGCCAGAAGTTAATAGAGAAAAAATGTAAGGATAAATAAAAATGAAAATTCGTAGGTTGCTCGTGTAAATTATTTATCACACTGTAGCATATTTATAAAGCCGTAATAATCTTTACCCTTTTCTGGAACTTGTTTCAGATTCCGATTCGTCAAATTGTTATATCCTACCGTTAGTTAGTGCGTTGTTCATAATGGTATATAGGAACACTTCACTACTTTTTGATTCATAATTTCATCATGTGGCTTAATTTAAAAGAATTTTTTTATCCATCTCGTTGTTTCTCTGCGATTGGAGATCGCTATGCATCTAACTTCATTCGGGTTCATTGCATGTCTGGTCTCCACACAAGGGCATGCATGATCATATCTAGTAACATTCCCGTAATTACAGGCAGTTTCGTGTTTTACACTTCCTTCGTTGATTTGGCGCGTGATGTCAAGCACATGCGCACATAAGATAACAGTCTTTTTTTAGGATTTTATGCACTTCGAATGTAACTAAGGATTCACTTATGTGTAATGGGAAAGCAAATTTACCGCCCAGTGGAAGAAACGGTTTTGAAACGGTACTTAAATTGAATTTCCATGCTCTTGATTTTAGTTTTGGGCTTAGTTTGAAGTCTGGTAATACCGCGACATTACGGTCAGATTTTACACATATGGACTTTGAATTAAATTTACGCACGGCATGAATTATTGTTGCTACCATCAACTTACGAGGGTTATACACACAAGTTGTTTTTTTATTGTGCTTTTTGGGTTACAATTTTGTGACTTTTAAACGAGCTCTGAAGACGGAAAAAGTAAGGAATAGCCGAAACGAAAGCAGATACGAAGAAGCCTCAAAAAAACCGAAAGACATACAAATTTATCATCCAAAGGACCTGAGCTACTAGAAGATGCTTTGTCATTCAAAGCAAAATTAAAAAGTGCAGGACCATTAAGTTTGTTGGAACTGAAATATTGCAGATGAATAACATGCAAAAACGGGGATGGCGTATATCATGAAATTCTAGAAATAAACCGAAATAATAACAGTTTTAAAAGTATTTTGGTCAGACACTGTTTGTGACGAAGAACTAATATATATGCAATTGTGTATTAGGTGTTGCGCACCTAGTAGCAATTTTTTTCAAATATGGCCAACAGGATAAAACAATTATTATAATCAAGGTTGCGGTCTTGATATAAACACCTGACCCATTAATTAATTACATATGTCAGTATAAACTAAGAATTGTATAGTGTAGAAAAGGCAATTCATCCAGTAGACCGGTTTCGTCCTTATTGGGAACTCATCATTTAATGGCCAGAATTTGCCGCGGACAGGACTCGAACCTGGGCACGTCTGCTTCGGAATCTGGTGCTCTAACCAATGAGCCATCCTGCCGCACAGGATAAAACAAAGACAGCATGAACAGAATGTATAATCTCGTGCGCATTTGATTCGTGTTTACTGGTAACTCACCAGTAGGAGCCGGTATTACGCCCTCAACTCACGATATATTTGGGTGAGGAATGTGACAAATAGGACGGTAAAATCTCCCAGACGATTGTGTAAACCTGCAGTAGTGAAATTAACTTCATGTAAAGTCTCAGACAATATGACTTCAAAGCTAACTCACTATAATATATATATATATATATATATATATATATATATATATCGAGACTGAAAAGGGTACTAACACTATAGCTATTGTGTCAGTACCCGATACCACCATTATGGCACCGAAAAGATACATGGTTTTAACACGATGTATTTCATTGTATGCTAAAGTTCAAAACAATTGAGAATAACAACTCGCACTGAACATCTGCTACTCATGCAAATCCTTACACTCGGGACTTGATCGATATCAGTTATCATATTTCGCGGTAATCATGATATAATTAAATTAAATTTATGACAATTAGATACTGCTTGTGGCGGAGAGCTAACATATATGCAATTGTGTATTACGTGTTGTGCAACTAGTTACAAATTAATTTAAATATGGTCAACAGGATAAACCAAAGTATAATCTCGCGCACATTTTTCGTGTTTACTGACAATGAATTGATTTGTTACTAGGAGCGCAACACCTGATACACAATTGATTAATTTTGGTCGTCAGATTTTGCAACAAATGGCAATGAATACTCAGTTACGTTGTTAATTTTTGAGTTGATGAATTGTTTCTAATTTTAAATATAAAAAAATATATTTTAAACTTTCGAAGGAAATTCTTATTTTCAGTTAGATTCTACTTAACAGTCTAAGTATTTCTAAATTCCTCTTCATGAAGCTGAATAAACAGACGAAATTTCTGCATGAACTGAATATTCAGAAAAATGTGTGCCTGTTTGTCGTTGTGATTTTTATGCATCTGTTCGTCTGTTTGTCACCGGTTTATGTTACTGCCATAGCAATCTATTTTAAATACGTCCTGTTGATTTGAAATGCAAGCATTAACCAATTTACTCATAATATGGTCTTTAATTTTTTTCACTTTAAAGAATCACGTCTAATTTGCGATCGGTAGTGTCGCAAAAGCGTGTAACAATCCGTCCTCAGGACAATTTTTAAATGATTCTAGTAGTTAAATATTCCTAATTTCGAATCGCAACCTGTGTATGACGTCATACACTTTTTACAGTAGACTTCTCATTAGTGGTAGAGAAGCCAGCGATGAATTTCAGAGAATAAACAAAGTTCCCAACCTGATGAGTTTAACCATGTGACCCCAGGTAATGCAGACATTTTGGTTATTTCCGTCACTCAAACAATATCTGGCTAAAAATTGGACATATAAGCAAACGCAGGAGAATGAAAATCCAATGTACTAAATCATCGTATTTCGATTTTCATAATTGTTAACTATAATATATGTTCTTTATCAGAATTTTAAAATATTTGAGGCTGGCTAAGTGTTACCTGTCATATGATTAATTAAACCATTCAATTAATATATGACAGGCATCGTTGAAACGACCATATTTTATGCAAATTAATTTAAAGTCAAAATTAGCCTACGGGGCCATAACTGTGACGCGAATATATAAATCTAAATTTCATTCAGTATGTAAAAAATTATAGCTATATCTGATTTACCGATAAATTCTGTTTGCAATCATTAGCTGTTAAAAATTTCTCGCCTCAAGGTATGTGGCCGAAGCCAATCGGACAAGCCACCTATTCAGGAATTTGCCGGTTTTACACATGATAGGAAAGCAAATCAAAATATTACATCTGCTTACACGAGTTCATACCGTTGATGGTCATACTAATATAACTTTGCTTCAGTAAAAGCAACAAAAATAGTGACTAGCATAACTAATTTAACTATGAGAGCAAAATTTTCGCCATCTTATGCCAAATAACCCCTTTTAGCTGACTGTTTTGATCTTTATGTGGTCTACTGGAGATGTCTTAGATTGGTGGATAATGTGGCCTTGTGTCCTACTAGTGCGCATTGTGCTACAGGCATAGACATCTATTAATGCATGCATGCTTGATTGTATTTTACATACAAACAAAGATTTAATGTAATTTTGTTATAAAAATTGCTGCAATGCTAAAAGCGACTTTTATCCCCAGTCCAGGTAATGTTGTCATCGATGACTGCTAATGAGAATGGTATGTGTCTGGCTCAGAGTCGACCAAAGACACATACTGGAATTAACAACAAAAATATCCTATGCAATAAGTCCGACGAATGGAAGACGTAATCATTCAGAACGTTCTCTGAATGTCATGTCTTTGAATTTATTGCCATACTTGGCATACTTGTATTCTTATATAAATTTCCAATAATAAACAATGTTAGCTATACAATAGTTGATCGTAATTTGGCTTTGATTTAGCATGTTAAATCTAAAAAATCATTGTTTGGAATGTGAATGAATAAGTTATTTATCAATGTCAATATATTTCGGTAAAATAAATGGTTACTTTAAGTAGCATGAGTTTCGTTTTAATTATTTCTTATCATAAATAAAAAAGATTCTTTTTCAAATATTTTGTTATTGATTGACTAAGGCCAACACATCGTGTGACTAGACAACAGGAACGTTAAACCTTTTCCTATCTCCAAGAGTTAATCTGATACTCGCGAATGTCACTGACAGAAAAGACAAAGAACATATTGTCCTACGGCCAATGATTATATATATATATATATATATATATATATATATATATATATATATATATATATATATATATTCTTATAATTAGGAAAACAACACAAATAACAAAGTGGATAAAGGCCATTTATTTCGTGAATACTAAACATCTCTTATACAATCATACATATTTATACATTTTGGGTTGTCAATTGGTTATGTTATTGGTGACAAATCTGACTCGTTATTACTGCTGTTTCTGGTTTTGACTAGTAGGTGAGTGTGTATGCGTTTGTGTTTGTGTTGTGTATGTGTGTTTGCATGTAAAGGTCATTCTCGCAGTATTGCGAAGTGATGTCTGAGATCTTGTCATGATTGTTTTGATAACTTGAGAGTTAGCCCTTTGTGCAAATTGTTCACTGTTATCTATACAAGTGCTATTTTTCCCAGTATAGTTAATCGTTTCTCCCCGCTGCGCAAGGGTGCTATTTTCGCTTGGTAACAACGCTAATGTTGATTGTCGTGTTAAACGCTCACACTGTTTGGAGACTTCTGTCATCGTATGCGCCTCTGTTATCTCAACCTCACCTTGTTGCCAATCCGATTGTACGTTTGTTGATTCTAGTCGAGGGCCTGTTGGTTCTTGGCTGGATACTAGTAGATTGTTGTTGAATTTTGTTATCCTTGGCCAGTCGATAAGGATATCATGTTGATGAAACTTTTGAATGTTAAGTTCAGGTGCTTGTTGTTTTATGTAAAGCGCTTCGTAGATAAAAAGTAATTTTTCAGATTTTGCTTTATGTAGAATTGTGAAATTGGTCGAATTGACAGGGTGCCCCGTTGCCAATATATGATCGGAAATAGCTGATTTTCCTGACGGTGGCAAGCCTTTGTTAATCAATTTCTGTGGCAAATGTTGCTGGATTCTGCTTATCAATTGCTTCTTCGTACGTCCGATATATGTGCTACCGCACATACATGAGAATTTATAGACTATGAATGATTTGGAGAGAAGTGGCAATTGATCTTTGGCATCCAACCTCATGATTCTCTGTGTACTGAATGTCATATTAACTTTAACACTGGGAAAGTTGTCCTTAGTTATTCTATTCAGCCGCCGTGCAATTATTGAGGCTGGTATGTCGCCTCTAAATGGTAAGTTTAGGAAAACCTGCTTGCCGGTGTCCTCTCTAGTACGAATTTGCCGTGGTCTAATGTTGACATCAATGAACCGCTCTGGGTAGTTGTTCATTAGCAGAATATTCCTGAGGTAGCCCAGTTCTTCCTCAATCTTGTGTTCAGAGCAGATCTTTCTGATTCTGTTCGCTAGGTTGTTTACTAAGTTTCTTTTGTGGGATTTTGGCACACTACTGTTGTAATGAATGTATTGTCCAGTGAAAGTGGATTTTCTATGTATGGCCAGTGTCAAATCTCCGTTTGCTTCTCGAGTGAGTTTGATGTCAAGGAATGGGAAACTGTCGTCTTTCTCTACTTCGAGAGTGAATTTGATGTCTGGATCGACTCCATTTGCTTGTTTGAGGATTTCGGAAGGGTCTGCTGCTTCTGAGATGAACAACAAGATATCATCTACATACCTTTTGTAGAATGCGCACTGGTCAATTATACCTTTCAGACTGGTTTTTTCCAGGTGATACATGTATACATCTGCCAGGAGGGGTGCGATGCAGCTTCCCATAGCTACACCATTGATCTGGCGGTAGTATATACCTTCGAAAGTAAATTGCACGTTTTTAGTACATGCTAATATGAGGTCTTTGATGTCATTGGTGTCTATAGATTGTATAAGAGATGTTTAGTATTCACGAAATAAATGGCCTTTATCCACTTTGTTATTTGTGTTGTTTTCCTAATTATAAGAATACTGTGTTAATTAAAACGGCATGGACATCATAAATATATATATATATATATATATATGTGTGTGTGTGTGTATGTGTGTAGAACAATATTTGAAGTTATTCGGCGAACTTAATAACCCAATTTCAGGATGGGCTAGTTTAGCGTTGCAATCCGATTTTTGTCATTAACTGGCAAAAACAGTTTCTCGTCGTAAAGAAAATATTGGTGAAAATACTTTGGCCTTATCTAATATTATATAAGCAAAAGAACAGTTAAAATATCTGATTTTATTTTTTATAGATATAACAACTTGCAATATTATCTTCAGTAGCTATAAGGTTAATGAATCTATCAGAATATAAAGTTTAACCTGTAATAAAATATCTATGACGGTATACGTTTTAGTTTAAAATCTCGTATCATAAAAGTTAACTTATCGTTCATTTTGATTATATTGCAGAATGGAAATCGCTGCTTGTATATTAATAATTATATCGAGAATAATAACATATTTATTAACGGTAATACGGAGAACAATAATAATACGAAACGTCTTGAGCATACACGTTGGGTCGATGTGAAACCAATTAAAAGAACATAACGCGAATTAGAATATCTTTATGCTTGTCAACTTTCAATTTTCAGGTAAAACTTTGGTATTTCCCCACTTATATAAAAAATAATTACAGAGATTTCAAAAAATTCCAGTATGCTCTCAATACTGGTAATATATCTCAAGTCAGCTTAGCCTGGTTATCTTACCAAATAACCAGGATACTTTAATTTGCATTAATAAACGTACCTGTTTTAAATAGCATAAGACAGCAAATGTGAAATCGTTCTAAAAGAAGGCAATTAACAGCAGATTAAACAATGTTTGTTACGAGATGCTTTGCATTTGTAACTAAAAAAATTTAAAAATTCACAAATCCTAAATACAGGACAGTAATCTATCAAACAAGTAATTGTCTGAATATAGGCAATAATGATAAGGTAATGAATTCGCGTTATCGTTAATTAACATACCAGAACAAAATTATGCGTTATTTAATTTCTTTTACTTAAAAACTTTATTTCAAAGAAGAAGTATTGCAGTTGCACCAAAGAGGGAAACCAGACAGACACAAAAAACAA
This sequence comes from Eudiplozoon nipponicum, assembly GCA_029291075.1. NCBI lineage: Eukaryota > Metazoa > Platyhelminthes > Monogenea > Mazocraeidea > Diplozoidae > Eudiplozoon > Eudiplozoon nipponicum. Next base: position 26,955 of record JAQBSW010006916.1, read on the forward strand.
AGAGACATTCGCAAATTATAACCAAACTACATATGCAGTGTCAAAGATACAGACGACCAAACGGTTATCAAATCAACGTAATTGCCAGAACTGACAAGAAATTCGTTAATAAACTGCACAGAACAAAGTTTAAACACACATACAAACACACAAATTCCTCTTTAACACGCTACTTCTCCATTAATTCAATGTGGCAAATTGACTTCTAGTTTATATTTGTTTAAATTTTCTTTCACAGTTTAAATGAAAGCCATTACCAGAAATTTATGGTTGATTAATAGCACACAAATGGTTAAATGAGGAATACCAAGTATTTTTAACGGAATTATTTTTTAAATCAAGTTTTCAAGCTCGATAAAAACACCAATCCCATTGTATTTTACCAGTCGTCGAAACACGTACTGACCTGTTTCGACCTTTCATGATCATCATAAGAGTACGTTGGCAAACTGTGGAGAGAACCAAACGGCAACACATATATATATATATATATATATATATATATATATATATATATATATATATATACTCTCCATACCATATATAAAGCAAAATGCGGCTCTTACATCTAGTAGTTTCTCATACAGTGTGCTTGACTGGAAATCTCGGCTGCAAGATTTCTATACGGTCACAAACATTTACTTTTTGCAGATTTCGCCACATATTTGTAGTTACTACAAACAAACAGTCAATGATTGCGCGATTGGTGGTAATAATTCTTTAAATCAAGTTTACGAGCTTGATATAAACACCAATCCCATTGTATTAAACCAGTCGTCACGGATTTTCGACAAAATTAAATTTCCAGGTCCACCTAGATCTTTAGATTATTAGGAAAAATATAACTTGAATATCACAAATCTGAGCATTACTGAATTTAAACCCGATTTTAAATAATAGCTTTCTGTAACGCGATAAATTTAGAAGACAGGTCGTACTAAAAAGACAACAAAGGACCCATTCGTAACAGCTAACAGAACTTGGTTACAGTAATGCAAATTGAAAACACGAGCATATAGAATATTGGAACGAAATATCCAAAGGAGTTGTTCAGTTTAATTCCGGTAACTATGTGCCATTTTAAAGATTAATTTTGAAATTGATTAATGCAAATTTAAAACATGAGCATATAGAATATTGGAACGAGATATCCAAAGTTCTTCAGTTTAATTCCGGTAACTATGTGCCATTTTAACAATTAATTTTGAAAAATCTTTTTTACTGTAATAGAATAGGAAGTTTTGTGCATAGTTTAATTTATTATGTATGAAATTTAGTTTTATGCCTGAGTTATATAAAGGAAGCTTTATTTTATATAAAACTTCTTTAGATTGATCAGGAAATATTTCAATAATATCTTTAGCAGAAGATTAAGTTATAAGTAGTCATTTGATTTATAACTTTATTGGATATAAATATTTATACCTAAATTTAAGGGCCAATACTTATTTTCCTTTCTTTTGCACCGAAATATCTGGTTGTTTCTAAAGTTAATCTAAAAACCACAAGGGGATTATGTTAGATATGTTGTATACTTCAAGCACAGCCAAAATATGTTCTAAACAGTCTGCTGATGCAGAAACATAAATATAAACAAAAAAAAACACAAAATTTACAAAAATTTTCACAATTAAATAATTTGTTGTCGGTTTCCGAGACGAATTATTTGAATTTCATAACACGCAAATCTGCTCCGGCAATTATGAAGTACTATTGGTTACCTGTTTCATGCTGTAAGAAATTTTATAGTCCAAAGTAAACTGAACTTTAAATTTATTTCTGTAATTTTATTTTAATTAGATTATACAAATTGAGTAAGCACATTTAACATAAATGAATAAAATATCGTTTTTATAGGTTACGTACTTTTGAATCATTTGGATCTAAAACATCTTGATCAAAAGTGTACAGTCTGTCACTAAAACGGCATAAAGTATAAGTTAGTATGTTCTGTTCTATATGAAATAAATACGAAAATTTGAAACAAATAGGAAATATGTAATAGCCTTACGAACAGCTAAACCACAATTTGCGAAAGTAAAATTATATGTGGTTCGGTTTTTACAATATCATAGCTAAATTAGATAATATTTGAATACAAAAACTCAAATTCTAAGCATTAAATTTATTACTTCAGAAATTTAGCATTAATAACTTCTAGAGTGTTCCATAGAAGCCTGTAGAAGAGTGTGCTGCAATCATTAGTCAGTTTCAATGCTATGCTAGTTTGCATGAACTACTTCGAATTAGGTGAAATCTGCTGACGCCATTCTAACTGAAAATTCACCGGTTTTTACAGTGTGTTTAAAAAAATCCAGTGTGTGTGTCTATGTTCGCTAGCGAATATTTTGTGCGCAAATGTGCATTCTTTTACCAATATGCCACCTGTTGATGCAGTTCTACACTGTTTTTAAGTTTACTTAGCATTTAGTGTGTTGAATATCTAGAATGGTTCGGGTCAATTTCCGGTATTACCTTCTGTTCGTTCTGTCACCAGCATACTCGTAAAATCGTTATTAACTACAATGTATTCTTTGCTGAGGTAGGTTATTGCGCTAGCAATAGCTGGGCAAGAAATAAGCGAGAAAATGACATTTTTGCGTTCACTTATTAGGTTTTATTTTCCTTCCAATCAGGAGAGGGTTCTGTCTCATTAACTAATGTGCTTTGCGTTGACTGACAACTCTTCAGTGTAAGTCAATATTTCATCTCGAATCATCCCAAGGTATGCTAAGGTTTTACAATACCGCGGCTGTCGGTAGTTTTGTCATTTTGTTCGACGACTGGTAAAATACAATGGGATTGGTGTTTACTTCAAGCTCGCAAACTTGATTTAAAGAAATGCTTAGGCAATGTTGGACTAAGATTTAATGATCTAAAATAGCTCTTGTACGCTAACGTGTAAGAAATATATGCTTCTGACTTGAATAATTAGAATTTGAGATTTTTACTTAATGATGACTAGTTAAATCTTGGTAAATTAACGTTGATCCAGGACAGAAATGAAGCTTATTGCTGAATGTGGGGTTCGGTTGATCATCATGTTTTTATTCTATTTTTCCGTGAAAATCATTGTACCTCTAAAATCATATTGCTGATATTCTTTATATCACGTGAAAGAAATAATGAGTACGTTCGGAAATAGGAATAGGAATGCTCTTACTTGAAGTTTATTTGTCTAATGCTGATTTACGCATTCACACTAATAACTGCATTGGTCATATGTCTATGATAACTTGAATTTCGCGTTGTTAGATGGCTAATCGGTGAGCAAAAATCGAAAACAACCTTGAAATTATTATAATCAAGGTTGCGGTCTTGATATAAACATCTGACCCAACAATTATTTACAGTATAAACTAAGAATTGTATAGTGTAGAAAAGGCAGTTCATCCAGTAGACCGGTTTCGTCCTTATTGGGAACTCACCATGTACTGGCCAGAATTTGCCGTGGAGAGGACTCGAACCTGGGCACGTCTGCTTCGGAACCTGGTGCTCTAACCACTGAACCATCCTGCCGCACACTACACTACACACAAATTTCAGTTATATACTAACTAATGTAACCTGGTTAGTATATTTTTCCTTTAGGTGGAGCGGCAAATTCTGGCCAGTACATGATGAGTTCCCAATAAGGACGAAACCGGTCTACTGGATGAATTGCCTTTTCTACACTATACAATTCTTAGTTTATACTGACATATGTAAGTAATTAATGTGTCAGGTGTTTATATCAAGACCGCAACCTTGATTATAATAATTGTTATCACCACCCTCGCAACCAATGTTTGGTTAATTATATAAATGTTCATTTTAATGCCACTTCTCCATCTAGTCTGGTGTCTGTTCATCAATGACGGATTGTAGATGGTTAGTTGGAACTTTGGGTCTAAATGGATGCCATATGAGCTCCACCTAAAGGAAAAATAGACTAACCAGGTTACATTAGTTAGTATATTACTGAAAATTGTGTGCAGTGTAGTGTGCGGCAGGATGGCTCAGTGGTTAGAGCACCAGGTTCCGAAGCAGACGTGCCCAGGTTCGAGTCCTGTCCGCGGCAAATTCTGGCCAGTACATGATGAGTTCCCAATAAGGACGAAACCGGTCTACTGGATGAATTGCCTTTTCTACAATATACAATTCTTAGTTTATACTGACATATGTAAGTAATTAATGGGTCAGGTGTTTATATCAAGACCGCAACCTTGATTATAATAATTGTTATCACCACCCTCGCAACCAATGTTCGTTTAATCCTTGAAATTAGTCATTGTTGATAAGGATACCTCATCCTGGCTTTTTATACACTAGCCTTTCACTAGGTTACTGAGTCGTAGCCGATAAAATCCAAGTATGGCGTATTTGAAAATATTAACAAAGATGTAACTTTGTAGAACTACTTTAGAGTGCGACATTTTAAATAAGCCATGAGCAAGAAATATCTTGAAATGGGCTTTAAATAAATAAACGGATTAAACCACATGAGCATGTAACTTTAGAGTTTTATTAGGGCAGTGATTTCAATTGCTTAATGTTAAACAAAGCCAGCCATTTCTGGCATCAACAGAAGAGAATTGTGAATCTCAATCCAATTCTTCGTTTAATTTCTATCGTATAACTAGCGTATTTGTGGTTTTTTAAAATCAATCATTGATAAACCTACACAAAGCCTGTAATACTTAGTTGGTTTGGCTTTAATCATTAATATTTAATTTTTTTCTAACACCATGTTACAAATAGCTGATGATGGACAAATTATTTAGGTCTACTTCAAGTAAAAAGGCCGGAAATTTGGTATGACGCGATTTATTCGTCAGGTTCTATCAGTACCGATTAATATCAACAGAACGACATTTGAATGGCATGCTGTCAAATTTGCCACCTCGTAACAAATGGTACAAATGCAAGCGGTATTCCTTTCTAAAGAACCGACGAACCAGTTACTATTAACACATGCGCAAACAAAAGCACACATACGCAGTACACCACTATTGAATATTTAATTCAGATATCTACTACTTTCGTTAATTATGGTGTTAGTTAAGGAAGATGCAGTTTACAGTTTCCGAAGCGCCTGGCAACATTTAGATTCTTGCTTTTAAAAATCCCGGAAATCTGCCTGGTTTGAAGTATGCCTCTTATAAACTGTTTTAAGGTATTGTCGAAAAGTTTTCCTCTTAGTTGCTTACGTATAGGCAATTAAGTAATTCAATAAATAAATAAATGTATGAATATTTGAAAAAAAGTTTATGTATAAATGTATGTAAATGTGTATGTGTGTATGTATGTATGTATGTATGTATGAATGTATGTATGTATGTATGTATGTATGTATGTATGTATGTATGTATGTATGTATGTATGTATGTATATATATGTATGTATGTATGTATGTATGTATGTATGTATGTATGTATGTATGTATGTATGTATGTATGTATGTGTGTACGTAGTATGTATGCATGTATGTATGTATGTATGTATGTATGTATGTATGTAGTATGTATGTATGTATGTATATATGTATGTATGCATGTATGTCCGTCTGTGTATTTATGTATGTATGTATGTGTGTTTGTGTGTATGTGTGTATTTGTGTGTATGTGTGTATGTATGTATGTATGTATGTTTGTATGTATGTATGTATGTATGTATGAATGTATGAATGTGTATATGTATGCATGTATGTATTTATATATTTATGTATGTATGTATATATTTTTGTGTGTGTGTTTGTGTATCCCACCAGCTTTAGATAAGACAAGAATAATAATAATAATCGGTTCAAAGATAAATTATGTATTAAATATTATCACGCAAATATAATTATCTTTACAGGATAGTTATCATAAGCACCAGATGTGCCCAAAGTAATAGATTACTTATACAATAATCAAGGTTGCGAACTTGATATAAACACCAGACCCATTGATTACATACATTTGTCAATATAAAAAATAATCGTATAGTGTAGATAAGACAATTTATCCAGTATAATAAAACGAACGTTGGTTGAGCGGGCAGTGAAAACAATTTTTATAATTAAGGTTCGGTTCTTGATTTAAGTACCTGAACCCTTAATTTCTTACATGTGTCAGTATAAACTAATAATTGTATAGTGCAGAAAAGGCAATTCATCCAGTTGACTTTTTTCGTCCGTATTGGGATCTCATCATGTACTGACCAGAATTTGCCGCGGACAGGTCTCGAACCTGGGCACGTCTGCTTTGGAATCTGGTGTTCTAACTACTAAGGGTCAAGGTGGCTCAGTGGTTAGAGCACAAGATTCCGAAGCAGACGTGCCCAGGTTCGAGCCCTGTCCGCGGGATCTCATTACTTACTGGCCAGAATTTTCCGAATAATAGATTAAATGTGCCCCAAAATTACAACATGTTCTATTTACGCATGCTTACATATAGTCAAAACTAGTTAACGTGCAAAAGAGACTGCTATTGTAAATTGACATACTGACCATAATGAGGACCATTATTAATTTAGAATTATCGAAACCGATAAAACTGATTGTCACACTGAATTTATGGGTATCTAAATAGAACTATTTAAGTGCACCCGCAATATGGACTACTTATATATATATATATATATATATATATATATATATATATATATAAGAAATTGTTTCAAATTTAAAAGGATTAGTTCAATTAACTTAATAATGCAAAATTAAACGGACAGCTGAAAAAGGAATATTGGCCAAATAAGTGAACAAATGAATTGATTATATAATTATAGATGGAAGAATTTAATAAAGATATAAAATTAAATGTATTGATTAATGAAAAAATAATACTTCGACGAATCTGGAAAATATTTTTGTGAATATAAATAGATAGATAAATAAATAAATGAATCAATAAGTAACCTGATCAAATAAAGCAAGAATATTTTTTAATTGGTGTAATTGAATAACGAATTAAACGAATGAATAAGTGTATCATTGGTGCATATTATTTGTTTCGGTGTGATTATGTATGCACTTGTGTAACAAATATCACGTACGCAATGAGAAATTTGTTTAAATGGGACCTGAAGTATTTGCCAATGTTAACAGGAAAAACATTATAACATCTTATGCATATGCATCTTGTGTTCGAATACACATTCACATAGCAGATTTTACCGACTATTTGTCCCATATTCCTTCAGACCGCATTGAATATATATAAAAGTCAAAGATAGATAAGCGGCTCTCACCTCTAGCAGTCTCGCAAAAATTGAACCTGACAGGAAATGTCAGCTGCACAATTTCTATGCAGTCACGAACACTAACTGTTTGCAGCTTTCGCCACATATACATATATAGGCAATACAATTTAAATAATAATTGATTGCGCGGGTGATGGTAACAATTCTTTAAATCAAGTTTGCGAGATTGAATTAAACAAACATCCCATTGTATTTAACCAGTCGTCGAACAACATAGCAAAACTACCGCCAGCCGCAACGCACTGACGCGTTTCGACCTTCCTTGATCATCATCAGAGTACGACGGCAAACTGACTATCGAGGATCAAATCTAACTTTGATTTCCATATATATTCAATGCCGTTTGATCCTCGATAGTCAGTTTGCCGTCGTACTCTGATGATGATCATGGAAGGTCGAAACGCATCTGTACCTCGACGGGCTTGGTTTTACTATGTTTCTGACGACTGGTTAACTCAATGAGGATAAGTATTTACATCAAGCTCGCAAAACTTGATAAAATTTGTTACGACTCCGCGAAATCAGTATTGATAGAATTATTGCCTATCTTAATGTGGCAATCCTATCTTTCTGCATAGAGTCAGTGCAGCCGACCTTTCCAGTCAAGTTCATTGCAAGACTGAGAGTGAGAGCCGCATATCTAAATTTGATCTCCATATATATTCAATGCGGTTTGATCCTCGATAGTCAGTTTGCCGTCGTACTCTGATGATGATCATGAAAGGTCAAAACGTGTCAGTGCGTCCGACTTGTGGTAGTTTTGCTATGCTGTCCGAGGACTGGTTAAATAAAATATGATTGATGTTTACTTCAGGCTCGCAAACTTGATTTCAAAAACAAATTTAATTACTATTTAAGTAATTTAACTTTTTTCAAAAGCTTCCTTTTAATATAAAGTGTAAGTAATATTACATCCCCTAATAAAAATAAACTAAATAAACATTCCTCACCCAAATATATAGTGGTTAAAAGGCGTAATACTGGCTCCAACTGATGAGTCGCCGTTAAGCACGAAACGAATGTGCATGAGATTATACTTTCCGTTCATGCTGCCTTTGGTTTATCCTTCAGGTCACAACTGAACTAATTTGTTACTAGGTTCGCAACACCTAATACATACGTGCATATATATTAGGTCTCCGCAACAAACAGTAGTTAACAAATTATTTTTACGTTTGAATTTTCTGCAATTTATTTATATGGATAATGTGTGTAGGGAAATATTTTAGCATATTGTAAAATTTTCTTTAACATTCTTGGCCTAATTTATTACAAGTATTTTTATTGTTAGTTCTGGCTCGTTGTGCATTCTCATATTTTTGCTATTCTGGTTGGTCTCCGTTCATGAAATCAAGTTTACCGCTCTGGCTCCTTACTTCACCAATGTCTAACGATTTCAATACACATATTTTATCGGAATTTATGCTTTTTATTTAACACGTGTTGCTGAAGGCCAAGTAACACAGGTATTTCATTCGGTTTTGTCTTTGAAATTAAATAAACGTAAACTTGGTTGATTGCAAATCGGAATATATTTCCTGCGCATACTCCTTCCGGTTTGCCATTTAGAAAACTGAGGTCGAAAACTGCTTCTTGTATTAACATGGATATCAGTTTCAAATCGGAATATGCTGGGGGACGTGAATAAGTTAGGATCTGAAAATCACATGATAGTTAAAAAGACACAAGCCTCTACAAATATAAAGGAATCGAATCAACACACACTGCTATACAGATGCAAAAATGAAGATCATATTCTCGAATAGAGCATACTACAGTATAGCCTAGGTCATACAGCATAAAATACGAAAAGGGAAGTATAATTGGTTCGTGTGGATACCAAAAAGTGCATGGGACGGACTTATTGGCTTATCATGGGTAGAATAATGCTCATTAGCTTCACATGACGCCTATTTTAATTTCCATGCAGTTAGTACATTTTACCACGGTAAGAATTGGAAGTAATAAGAATAAGTTGCTACAAGTTTAAAATCTGTTTGCAAAATATGGATACCATCATCCATTTTGTAGCAGCAAAATTCATGACTATGCTGTCGTTACACCTGGTTTGTGCCTACCGATAGTCCAGCTTAAAGGATTTTTACGCGCACCAGCCAGAATGTTAATTTACACATTGTGTTATGAAAGGATAATTTATATCATTCTATTTTACAAATTCAAAAAATCTCATTTTTGGTTTTTAAAAAAAAAATACATGCTGTGTGCCTCAATTTCTGTTTGTGATTGCATACCATTTTTGCCTACCTCTTTGTTCGGTAATATAGAAAAAAGTAAAAATCGGTAACTAAGACTGTCTATTCATATTTCTTGCATCTGGCTCGCTCGGAAACTGCGCTTAACGAAGCACAAAAGAAAGGGAAACAAACGAATGCACATACGGAATATCCATCATATTTACATATTCAGTGCACAGTATTTTGACCTTCAATGAATGAAATACTTCCAGACAAATTAAGGTCATCCCTTCACGGAAATTAATGTTTTGTCTACATTACCTCTGGTGAAGTGCCATCGTAAAATGTTGCGACAGCAAAGGAAAAAGAGAAATATTATTGAAAACTGCGCGTTGTCTTAGCAATGAATATCCTTTCAGCGCATTCAATTTTTCAAAAAACACAAAAAATGTTTACATACAGTTATTCCCATTTTATTGATCATTTTCGCGTTCGATTATAAAAAATTCTCTTTGTTCTGTTCTAATTTTTGCGCATTTATTCGCAGCATATTCTAAAATTAGCTTACATTTTGTTTTCAGACATGCGTAAATGAATCGGTTAAGCATTGACTGTTTTATTTTCCCAAAAAGTTAAATAAATCCTCCTATAGTTCAGTCATCTAAAGTTTGATTTATTTCTTTTCATTCACTTTCTCATTTTATTTTACTTTTAATAAAAAGGCCCAATTCACCATTATATAAAGTAATCCATTTCTACTAGTATATTTTGTTATGAAATAATTTGCATTCCATATATTCATTAAATCAGACACACGATACATCCTAGAATAATTCATTAATATAATTATTAATAAACTCTATTTATTTATTTATGTATTATTACTTTATATACTCAATAATTTGTCGAATATTGTTTCCTTCACTCATTTATCTTTTGGTCATTTATTAGTTCACATATTGAATTTATCATCTAGTCTATCATTTATTTATTTTTTTTACTTAATATCCGACCAATCTTTTATTTTCAACTCGTATTCAAAAATGTATTCAATGAATTAATTATTCATTTAGTCGATCTTTTATTCGTTTATTTTTCTTATTATAAATTTTGCATTCTGTTTTTTATCCATAATTTCTTATTAATTAAACATAGATTTATTTATTAATTAATTTTTTGTTCCACCATTCTTTAATTTATCCGTTTAATAATTCCCAATCTATCCTATCATTCATTAATACATTTTCCTTTATTTATTTATTTTTTATTTGTTCGTTTTTTTCATTTCAACATTTTTGTCTTCGTTGGGCATCGACCTATTTTTGTACCGTATCTTTGTTTATAGTATATATTTATTGAACTATTCTTGAATTCATTTATTTGTTCATTTTTGTATTTTAATGTAATAATAAATTTGATCATTTTCGTATTCTTTTATTTATCTATTCAATCATTCGTATGCTAATTTCATGACACTTATTCTAATACTATTCTGAAAGAAGCATACTGGATTTAAGTGACAATGGGTTAACCTCGATTCAAAGTGCATCAATAGTAGTCACTTGTAATTTGGGAGTCGCTCCCCTCTAGTTAATTATGAAACGACATTCTATTTACATGCAAAAAAGTTTAAACATGTTCTTAATTTATTTTACCAAAATGAAAAAGTTAACATTTACCACATTCGTTGTAACACTGAAATTGTATGCTATTGATTTGTAAACAACATGGTAAATATTTCCTGTCATTTAAGGAAGTGTAAATGAGCGGCATGCTTCAATCTAAAAACCTAATACTTTCTACAAGTAATTTTACCTTCTTTACTTTGTTGTCGACGCGTTGTGAGCACTATTTATGGAAACAAAACCATGAAACTTCTCGGTAAATCAGAATCCACTGCCCTCACGAGGGCCGCGTTAACTCTACTTTAAGTCGTTTTTGTAATCTATAAATGCTGAACACAAAGAGGCTTCCGGATATGCCTTTTGTCATTAGAAATCGCCGAAAAGCCAAAAGTAACGTAATTAAACATTCAGATCAAGACAAAAGTTCTCTTTAGAACCAATAAGGTTTTGCTGATCATACGAGAAATGAGGTGTATTGCTATTGAAATTTAAATACACACATATAGCTTATCATTCAAGTCAGAATTTAAAAAAGTCTCATAAAGATAGCATTTTAAAGGTAATTTAAATGAATAAGCTTTACCTGATTGTACATTTCAAGTTGCGCTTCACGCACAATTTTTCACATTCACAATGCCGTACAGTTGTGCATAGAAAGAATGAAATTTAGGACTGTAAAATTTTGATAAGCTATGGTGCTATTCAGATGTGCATTTCTAAATTGAAAAATATCGGCTTCATTGTTGCAGTGTCTGTTTTCCATGTGTCTATATTTATCCAAAAATAATTTTAAAAGAGTTGATGAATCAGCCTTAGTGTTTTTCATGTCAGACAATATTGCAATATTCTAAAGACTAAACTTTTCAATACTAATCAAGTTATTCTTGAGAATATATCCCATAGGCATACCGTGACATAAGGTAACACATGTTTAATATAAATGCATGCATAGATATATTGCTACTATAAGTTAAAAATTACTTTTGAAACCAATTTCAATCCATCTACCAGACAGCGGTTTCTTCTTTATTAGATAGCGTCACCCTATCACAAGAGACCGCGGTGGATGGATATTAACCCGAGGCTATTTGATTTACAGCATTGCAGTTCATGCTGTGCACCCGAAAACCCATTTGGGTTTCAATAATACTTTGTCTACAAATTATATTCAATATTTCTTCCAAAATTGACACAGCATTGCTTGTTCTTGGACGCATTAAATTTATTCCCAAAATCATTTTGTAGAAAGAAATATGAATTTTAAACTTACCGCTATTAAATTGTAAGTATTTTTACAAATATGGAAGCAAAAAAAAAAACGGTGAACCTAACTGAGAGGCTTGGGTTGACGTGGCTCAGTTTATCTTACATATAAACATGAGTAGGCAGAGTCTAGTAATAAAATGGATAAAAGGACTTTTCATCAAAGGCCAAAACAACAGACTGCTAGGAACTTTGCCACGTTTTAATTTCTTAATGATATTTCGAGATAATGCAAAATGTGTTGCACATTGAGAAAGGATCTCTACCTTTAAAATAATTATCGTGTCCATACAGATTTCAAGAATGGATGGTGCCCCTCATTAAAAACTTCATATAAAAATAAAAATTTTGATTTGCACATCTTTAGTTGAAGACTTTCTTTTGCGTCTTTTAAATGTTACAGAATTAAGCCGCGCTTAGGATCTCGGTCGCAATAGATCATACCCAATACCTTAACAGTGATTTATCAAATTACTGAATGCGTAAATAAATATAATAATCAATTTTAGAGGACGAACGACTGCAAAACATTTGCGTATTTGTCGTAAAACGATCGAAAGTGGAAATAAACTATAAGTGAATTAAAGTAATTTGAAAAATATGGCTTTTGTTTCCCTTGTTGATTTTTTGATGTACATAGGACAAGTACCAATATCTACTACATTGGAGGCAATGTCTGCACCTACGTAGATTTTTTTCGATCAAATTTCGAAATTTGGTCATTTTCTTCGATTTATAGCTCACATAATATAAAAATCACCATTCACAACATTTAATGTTTATATATTAACAATTACATGGATAATACTTTAAAATTTTATAATTTGCTTTTTCAATAAGTTGGGTCATATATACTTGCACATCAATACCTTAATTTGCAGAGGAATATTGGGCTTAAGCTCAACTATTATTGAGTGTTATCCATGGTGTTTCTCCATTATGTATTTTTAAACCCAGTTAACACGTTCTACAATAGTTGGTGGAAGATTGATGTGGATTGTAATCACTAAACTCGTTTATTTATACGTGTAATTTCAGAATGAGATCTAAGTTATAAAAAGGATTTCTTGATTGTAAATGTTTGAAATTATTCAGGTTTTTAACATAGAAGTTTATCTAATTAGGATAATTATTAGCATAACTACTTAGATAATTACTGATGAAGGCGGAAATTAAATTCTATAAACTTTTATGTAACTAATTAACTTTAATCTTTACAAGGGACTAATATTCACGATCCTGCTAAGCAATTCCGTCACACTAAGACGGGAGACTACGTAAATTGTAGACTTTATGTTGATTTAAAATAGAGTTTAAAAAATATTTGTGCTACTAATACAAGCTAAACATTACATTGGATAGCAAAGTCAATTCAACAAGTAGACCAGTTTTGTATTTATAGGTAGCATATCGAATACTTGCCAGTACATTTGCTTCAGAGTCTTGTAGTCTTCCACTGCGTCACTCAATTTGCACATTCCATATCATTTTCAGGTGTATACGGAGATCAGTCTTGGTCAGCGTTTCGATCAGAGTGAGCTTATTTGGAATTTCTTTTGGTCTAAATGTTTAATTAGCCATTCCCGATCTGTCATCATAAAACAGGCATACGGTCAATCGGGGATATAATATTGAATCAATGATTTATGGCGGGATTTTGATTTTTCAAATACATTGCCTGCAAATTGTAGCAGTAGACCGGTTTCTAATTAATTTGGAACTCACTATGTACTTGCCTGAATTTACCGCGATCTTAGCTCGAAACGGGGCATATATATATACGAACAAAATGGTGAATTTACTTTCTATCAAGGAATTAAAACAACGTGTTTACTCTCTATTAATGCATATATATATTATATTCGTGAAGATGTGGTGAATATGTGGAACGTGTGCTTTATTATACAAATCGTCGAAATCGTCGTTTGATACTCGATAGTCAGTTTGCCGTCGTACTCTGATGATGATCATGGAAGGTCGAAACGCGTCAGTGCGTTGCAGCTGGCGGTAGTTTTATTATGTTGTTCGTAGACTGGTTAAATACAATGGGGTTGGTGTTTACTTCAAGCTCGCAAACTTGATTTAAAACATTGTTACCACCACCCGCGCAAACAACTTTTGTTAAATATTTGAATAAATGTTGGAAAAACACCAATCTGCATCAGTCGGAGAATATTCATCGCCGCATTGTAGAAAATGTCACGGAAGAATAAGTATAAGTTAAAGCGCCTAACTAAAAAATGAAATGTCTATCTAAAGAATCACCATGGATACTTTTCCAAATATTGAAAAAAATGGTGAATATACTTACTATTGTGAAATATATATATATATATATATATATATATATATATATATATAATTTATTGACAAAGTCATTACATAATGCCAAGTAGATATGAAGGATTAACGAACATTTTTAATTGAATTTAGAACTTGAATTTCTTCCTTGGATTTGGCCTGATCAGAGCTGGAACCAGAGCGCATTAATGCAGCGTTTTATTATTTTTAGCGGACGTGCGTGATAAATTAATGTACGCATTCCCCATCCAAATGAATAGGTTAAAGGGCTGGCTCTACTGTTTAGTCTAGTAAGCTGAAATTGTACTAGTGCTGCCTTTGGTTTATCCTTCTGGGTCACAACTAGACTAATTTGAACTAGGCTGGCAACACCTAATACAAGCTAGCAATTATATTTGAATTCATTATCATATTTCTAGGTGGCATGGTGTATGTTCGATAATGACGAATTAGACGTGGCAACACGGAGCGCTAGGTCGCAATCGATGCCCATAAGAACCAAGGGATGAAAAGTCAACCAAAATAACGAAAGTTGGTAGACAAATGAATTTAAAAAGTAGTGCGCAGCTTAGATGAGTTTAGAGATTTCGAAACAACAACGGCATCGTTCGCATCCCTACCATGTAAATTCTGAAAAGTACTTGTTAAGTGCCCAGTGAGGACGAAACAGGTTTACTTGATAGGTAGTCTATGCCACCCTTTGTTTGTTTACATTATACGGAGAGAATATAAAAACACTTCTACATATAAATATATATGGTGACGGAATCAACTGAGCATAATATACACCATAAAGTGTATTTTGAAAAAAAAGAGTGGCTGGTTTATTTATGCGCACATATTTAGGACATGTTTCGCTAGATGTGGCCCAAATTTGAACCCGGGAGCCGTAGTTTCAGTGTTTTGCATCTCTTTCCACTTGGTCAAGAAGTCGCGATTTCGTTAAAAATTCTATTATATAATGGCATATTTTTTGACATCCTGTTCCATGTAGATTATCTTATATATAAATTTGAAAACAAATATATCTATTAAAGAAAAGAATAAGATAGCGCAAATGGCAAATCAAAAAAAAATTCTATGTAATTTCTCTAATTTCAAAATGCTTAATCCGTCATTTTTGTCCAATTTTGAGTATACTGAACTATGAATTAATAAAATCTGAACTTTAGGGCTGCAAACAACTTTATGATGGAAGTGCTTTCTATATGGTAGTCAATGTTTTTAATTTTATTTCCGGAAGATTGCCAGACAACTGATATTTAGTGGGAAACTTAAGGCGAGACAAAAATCTTTGCATCACACCATTGACATAATCCACGAGAGCGCATTCAATGGAATTCCAAGTTTTCGCCATTAATTTCTAAGGTCATCAGAAATGCACTTTCAAGTGCCAACATCGATGTTAACGGCATTAGAATTGAAAAGAGTCGTGACCATATTTTTAAATATACACGATAACTTTTATATTTGCATTAAACATTTTTGAGTTCGTTACGCAGTTGTAATGTTTTTATATTTGACGGGGTTCTTCTTATTACCAAAGGTCCTTTTTAGCGACGGTACGTGCTCTTATTCACTTCGTTAAATTTATTTGATACAAGTTTATCAGACAAACTGCCTATAAGATGATTTAAAAAAATCAATTTAAAACGCTTATTGACTATATTTGACATCAAATCTATCATTCCTTTAACATGATTGAAAAATAAGTTTTCCTTCCCTTCTTACTATTCCATTAAGATCTACGCAGTCTAACTTGAGTCTGGTACTCTATCATTTGTGGAATTTAATACTACAATAAAAAATCAAAATCAAATACTTCTCTAATACTACTATAATACTATTACTACGTCCACTAATACAGCATCTAATACAACAACGACTACTACTACTACTACTACTACTACTTCTACTACCCCTACTACTAGTACTACTACTACTACTACTACCACTACTACTACTAATACTACTACTACTACTGCTACTACTACTACTACTACTACTACTGTATTGCAGATGTTGCCTTACCCGAATGCTAACTTGGCCATAAAGGTTTTGTGAAGAGGTTTTTGGTTTGCCTCAATTCTGTTAGTTATCCTGATAAACTTACTTATAGTAGGAACCTAGTAACAAATTAGTTCATTTGTGACCAGAAGGATAAACCAAAGACAGCATGAACAGAAAGTATAATCTCATGCACATTCGTTTCGTGCTTACTTGCATTGTCGTAGACTTTATATGATGTTAGCTTCACTATTGCAGATTTAAACATTCGTCTAGGAGATTGTACCGTCCTATTATCCCACATTCTTGACCAAAATATATAGTGGTTAAAGGGCGTAATACCGGCTCCTACTGATGAGTCGCCAGTAAGCACGAAACGAATGTGCATGATATTATACTTTCCGTTCATGCTGTCTTTGGTTTATCCTTCTGGTCACAACTGAACTAATTTGTTACTAGGTTCGCAACACCTAATACATACTTGCATATATATTAGTTCTTCGCAACAAACATTATTTAACTGTTATATATAGAATTTGTTTCTTTTTTACTAATATATTTCACAGCTCTTATTTTCAGAATTAATTAAATATTCGATAACGCATTTTAGACTGGACTCTGTTTTGCCGCCACGTACTCCAAGTTTAGCTAAATTAAAGCACTATAAATTAGTAAATTTATATCTTTCCCTTATTAGCGCCAATTTTTGTATCAAACTGTATTATTTCTCCAATGTATCTTTCGTTTGATACCTGTCCACTGAAATGTTGTACTCATGTATTCATGTCTTGATTATGCACGATTTCAAGAACATCGTGCACATCTAAACCTTGAGGATAAACATTACAAAATTCAATCCTTAATTTACTTTAAAACACTTTGTGTTGGTTAAGTTTAATAATTATACCAGGTTTTATTACAAAACTACTCAGATATTTACTTTTATATGAGAAATCGACGTTCCTTTTGACAATCTTGGTGGTACGCTTCAACACACGAGCAAATTGGAGATTTTGAGGATTTCAAACCACATTCCGTTGAAACGCAAAGAAAATTGTGAAAAGTATTTTTCTAGGCTATAACTCTGAAAGGTTTACAGAAATGACTCATAGAATAATTATCCTACCTTACACATTGATTATTGCTTTGAAAATCATAGTCAAACGCTTTTAAAGAAACCTGCTAAAAATGTTAAAGCTTCCAAGTTTTCCCCATTTAAATCTGTCATATAAATTCACATTAACAGAGCATTGGTACTAATCCAGAGTCGTCAATTTAATCCAAGTTGATTTGC
>JAQBSW010006917.1:0-44859 GCA_029291075.1 Eudiplozoon nipponicum
TAAAGGATACTAACACTATGGCTGTTGTGTTAGTAAGTGATACATTTTTTGAAATCGATGAGTACCTGATACTAACACTATGGTTTCCGAGTCGGTGCATGATACCAACCTGATGAATATAAATTTATGATAAAGTTCACCCAAATTGAGAATTACAACAATTTCCGAACACCTGTTACTCCAGTTAAACCATACACTCTGGCCTTCATCGATATCAGTTATCACATTTCGCGGTAAGCATGACATCATTCAATTCAATATATTACGGTTAAATACTGTTTGTTGCGAAGAGCTAATATATATGCAAGTATGTATTAGGTTTTGCGAACCTAGTAACAAATTAGTTCAGTTGTGACCAGAAGGATAAACCAAAGGCAGCATGAACGGAAAGTATAATCTCATGCACATTCGTTTCGTGCTTACTGGCGACTCATCGGTAGGAGCCGGTATTACGCCCTTTAACCACTATATATTTGGTAGAAGAATGTGGAATAATAGGACGGTACAATCTCCTAGACGAATGTGTAAACCTGTAATAGTGAAGCTAACATAATCTGAAGTCAACGACAATACGACTTCAATGCTAACTCACACTATATACAATATATATACCGAGTCTGTAAAGGATACTAACACTATGGCCATTGTGTTAGTAACTGATACCTTTTTTGAAATCGATGAGTACCGGATACTAACGCTATGGTTTCCGAGTCGGTACATGATACCAACCTGATGGATATAAATTTATGCTAAAGTTCACCCAAATTGAGATTTACAACAATTTCCGAACACCCGTTACTCCAGTTAAACCATACACTTGGCCTTCAATCGATATCAGTTATCACATTTCGCGGTAAGTATGATAACATCATTCATCTAATATATTACAGTTAAATACTGTTTGTTGCGAAGAGCTAATATATATGCAAGTATGTAATAGGTTTTGCGAACCTAGTAACAAATTAGTTCAGTTGTGACCAGAAGGATAAACCAAAGGCAGCATGAACGGAAAGTATAATCTCATGCACATCTGTTTCGTGCTTACTATGACTCATCAGTAGGAGCCGGTATTACGCCCTTAACCACTATATATCTGGTAGAAGAATGTGGAATAATAGGGACGGTACAATCCAGACGAATGTAAACCTGTATTAGTCAAGCTTTCAATATAATCTGAAGTCAACGATAATGCGAGTTCAACGCCAACTCATTATATATAATATATATACCGAGTCTGTAAAGGATACTAACACTATGGCTATTGTGTTAGTAACTGATACCTTTTTGGAAATCGATGAGTACCGGATACTAACACTATGGTTTCCGAGTCGGTACATGATGCCAACCTGATGGATATAAATTTATGCTAAAGTTCACCCAAATTGAGAATTACAACAATTTCCGAACACCTGTTACTCTAGTTAAACTATACACTCTGGCCTTCATCGATATCAGTTATCACATTTCGCGGTAAGCATGACATCATTCAATTCAATATATTACAGTTAAATACTGTTTGTTGCCAAGAGCTAATATATGCAAGTATGTATTAGGTTTTGCGAACCTAGTAACAAATTAGTTCAGTTGTGACCAGAAGGATAAACCAAAAGCGGCATGAACGGAAAGTATAATCTCATGCACATTCGTTTCGTGCTTACTGGAGACTCATCAGTAGGAGCCGGTATTACGCCCTTTAACCACTATATATTTGGTAGAAGAATGTGGAATAATAGGACGGTACAATCTCCTAGAAGAATGTGTAAACCTGTAATAGTGAAGCTAACATAATCTGAAGTCAACGACAATAGGACTTCAATGCTAACTCACACTATATAATATATATACCGAGTCTGTAAAGGATACCAACACTATGGCCATTGTGTTAGTAACTGATACCTTTTTTGAAATCGATGAGTACCGGATACTAACACTATGGTTTCCGAGTCGGTACATGATACCCACCTGATGGATATAAATTTATGCTAAAGTTCACCCAAATTGAGAATTACAACAATTTCCGAACACCTGTTAATCCAGTTAAACCATACACTCTGGTCTTCATCGATATCAGTTATCACATTTCGCGGTAAGCATGACATCATTCAATTCTATATATTACAGTTAAATATTGTTTGTTGCGAAGACCTAATATATATGCAAGTATGTATTAGGTTTTGCGAACCTAGTAACAAATTATTTCAGTTGTGACCATAAGGATAAACCAAAGGCAGCATGAACGGAAAGTATAATCTCATGCATATTCGTTTCGTGCTTACTGGCGACTCATCAGTAGGAACCGGTATTTCGCCCTTTAACGACTATATATTTTCGTCAAGATTGTGGGATAATAGGACGGTACAATCTCCTAGACGAATGTGTAAACCTGTAATAGGGAAGCTAACATAATCTGAAGTCAACGACAATACGACTTCAATGCTAACTCACACTATATAATATATATACCGAGTCTGTAAAGGATACTATCACGATGGCCATTGTGTTAGTAACTGATACCTTTTTTGAAATCGATGAGTACCGGATACTAACACTATGCTTTCCGAGTCGGTACATGATACCAACCTGATGGATATAAATTTATGCTAAAGTTCACCCAAATTGATAATTACAACAATTTCCGAACACCTGTTACTCCAGTTAAACCATACACTCTGGCCTTCATCGATATCAGTTATCACATTTCGCGGTAAGCATGACATCATTCAATTCAATATATTACAGTTAAATACTGTTTGTTGCGAAGAACTAATATATATGCAAGTATGTATTAGGTTTTGCGAACCTAGTAACAAATTAGTTCAGTTGTGACCAGAAGGATAAACCAAAGGCAGCATGAACGGGGAGTATAATCTCATGCACATTCGTTTCGTGCTTACTGGCGACTCATCAGTAGGAGCCGGTATTACGCCCTTTAACCACTATATATTCGGTAGAAGAATGTGGAATAATAGGAGGGTACAATCTCCTAGACGAATGTGTAAACCTGTAATAGTGAAGCTAACATAATCTGAAGTCAACGACAATACGACTTCACTGCTAACTCACACTATATAATATATATACCGAGTCTGTAAAGGATACTAACACTATGGCTATTGTGTTAGTAACTGATACCTTTTTTGAAATCGATGAGTACCGGATACTAACACTATGGTTTCTGAGTCGGTACATGATACCAACCTGATGGATATAAATTTATGCTAAAGTTCACCCAAATTGAGAATTACAACAATTTCCTGAACACCTGTTACTCCAGTTAAACCATACACTCTGGCCTTCATCGATATCAGTTATCACATTTCGCGGTATGCATGACATCATTCAGTTCAATATATTACAGTTAAGTACTGTTTGTTGCGAAGAACTAATATATATGCAAGTATGTATTAGGTTTTGCGAACCTAGTAACAAATTAGTTCAGTTGTGACCAGAAGGATAAACCAAAGGCAGCATGAACGGAAAGTATAATCTAATGCACATTCGTTTCGTGCTTACTGGCGACTCATCAGTAGGAGCTGGTATTACGCCCTTTAGCCACTATATATTTTGTAGAAGAATGTGGAATAATAAGACGGTACAATCTCCTAGACGAATGTGTAAACCTGTAATAGTGAAGCTAACATAATCTAAAGTCAACGACAATACGACTTCTATGCTAACTCACACTATATGATATATATACCGAGTCTGTAAAGGATACTAACACTATGGCTATTGTGTTAGTAACCGATACCTTTTTGAAATCGATGAGTACCGGATACTAACACTATGGCTCCTGAGTCGGTACATGATACCAACCTGATGGATATAAATTTATGCTAAAGTTCACCCAAATTGAGAATTACAACAATTTGCGAACACCTGTTACTCCAGTTAAACCATACACTCTGGCCTTCATCGATATCAGTTATCACATTTCGCGGTAAGCATGACATCATTCAATTCAATATACTACAGTTAAATACTGTTTGTTGCGAAGAGCTAATATATGTGCAAGTATTTATTAGGTGTTGTGAACCTAGTAACAAATTAGTTCAGTTGTGACCAGAAGGATAAACCAAAGGCAGCATGAACGTAAAGTATAATCTCATGCACATTCGTTTCGTGCTTACTGGCGACTCATCAGTAGGAGCCGGTATTACGCCCTTTAACCACTATATATCTGGTAGAAGAATGTGGAATAATTGGACGGTACAATCTCCTAGACGAATGTGTAAACCTGTAATAGTGAAGCTAACATAATCTAAAGTCAACGACAATACGACTTCAATGCTAACTCACACTATATAATATATATACCGAGTCTGTAAAGGATACTAACACTAGGGCTATTGTTTTAGTAACTGATAACCTTTTTTGAAATCGATGAGTACCGAGTACTAACACTATGGTTTCCGAGTCGGTACATGATACCAACCTGATGGATATAAATTTATGCTAAAGTTCACCCAAATTGAGAATTACAACAATTTCCGGACACCTGTTACTCCAGTTAAACCATACACTCTGGCCTTCATCGATATCAATTTTCACATTTCGCGGTAAGCATGACATCATTCAATTCAATATATTACAGTTAAATACTGTTTGTTATGAAGAGCTAATATATATGCAAGTATGTATTAGGTTTTGCGAACCTAGTAACAAATTAGTCCAGTTGTGACCAGAAGGATAAACCAAAGGCAGCATGAACGGAAAGTATAATCTCATGCACATTCGTTTCGTGCTTACAGACATCTCATCAGTAGGAGCCGGTATTACGCCCTTTAACCACTATATATTTGGTAGAAGAATGTGGAATAATAGGACGGTACAATCTCCCAGACGAATGTGTAAACCTGTAATAGTGAAGCTAACATAATCTAAAGTCAACGACAATACGACTTCAATGCTTTCTCACACTATATAATATATATACTGAGTCTGTAAAGGATACTAACACTACGGCTATTGTGTTAGTAACTGATACCTTTTTTAAAATCGATGAGTACCGGTTACTAACACTATGGTTTCCGAGTCGGTACATGATACCAACCTGATGGATATAAATTTATGTTAAAGTTCACCCAAAATGAGAATTACAACAATTTCCGAACACCTGTTACTCCAGTTAAACCATAAACACTGGCCTTCATCGATATCAGCTATCACATTTCGCGGTAAGCATGACATCATTCAATTCAATATATTACAGTTAAATACTGTTTGTTGCGAAGAACTAATATATATGCAAGTATGTATTAGGTTTTGTGAACCTAGTAACAAATTAGTTCAGTTGTGACCAGAAGGATAAACCAAAGGCAGCATGAACGGAAAGTATAACCTCTTGCACATTCGTTTCGTGCTTACTGGCGACTCATCAGTAGGAGCCGGTATTACGCCCTTTAGCCACTATATAATCTGGTAGAAGAATGTGGAATAATAGGACGGTACAATCTCCTAGACGAATGTGTAAACCTGTAATAGTGAAGCTAACATAATCTGAAGTCAACGACAATACGACTTCAATGCTAACTCACACTATATAATATATATACCGAGTCTGTAAAGGATACTAACACTGTGGCCATTGTGTTAGTAACTGATACCTTTTTTTGAAATCGATGAGTACCGGATAATAACACTATGGTTTCCGAGTCGGTACATGATACCAACCTGATGGATATAAATTTATGCTAAAGTTCACTCAAATTGAGAATTACAACAATTTCCGAACACCTGTTACTCCAGTTAAACCATACACTCTGGCCTTCATCAATACCAGTTATCACATTTCGCGGTAAGCATGACATCATTCAATTCAATATATTACAGTTAAATACTGTTTGTTGCAAAGAGCTAATATATATGCAAGTATGTATTAGGTTTTGCGAACCTAGTAACAAAATAGTTCAGTTGTGACCAGAAGGATAAACCAAAGGCAGCATGAACGGAAAGTATAATCTCATGCATCTGTTTCTGTGCTTAGAATAGAATAGAATAGAATATCTTTATTTGGATTCAAACCACACATATTCCATCAAATAATAAAATTGGAAATTGTACAATATATAAAAAAGAAATCATCACATCAAAATAAATGTGCAATTAATATCATATAGATAGGTATATCTCGCTAGTTGTACAATACGATATATCAATATCAGAAAGTTCGACTGAAAAGAATAATATATACATTATCAAATTAGGAAAAATTAATGTATAATTCGAGTGTAACATTATGCAAAAATTGAGAACCATGACTAGTAATTGATTTTATGTAATGTTAACTAATTAGAAGAAATAGTGCATAATATTTCAATTATAACAATATAAAACTTGGAAATAAAAATCTCTAGAAAATCTGTTTTCGATAACAGTTATCCTTGTCTTTTATTCAACCATGAGAAAGTATTATCATAATCAAAAGAATAACAAATATCAGCAGAATTGCAGACTTTTTCAAGTTCAGTAGATAAAGTTTTAAAAGACATCTTAGATGGAGGCATTTCTCTAAGCCCCTTCGGCAAGTGGTTATAAATTTTGTAGATTTTCGAGAAAGAGAATAACTTGCTCGCTACATTCCCCACCAAAGGAGGAGATATTGCCAAATGTCCAGATCTAGTTCCAACTTCATGACTTTTTCTTATCGGAGTCATATAGGCACCAGTCCACTGGTTCAAATGGAAAACCTTTATACAATAACACATCCTCCGAAACCACAGTGATTGCAATGACACAAACTGTAATCTAGAGGCGTATATAGTGCAAGAAATAGGACTAATATGTTTCACAACCTTTCTTTGTACAGCTTCTATCTTATTAGACAAACCCTTTTTAATGGATTCCAAGTAGCGACAGCATATTCTAGTACCGGTCTAATCCATATTATATACATTTGAAGTTTTATATCATTTGATAAGATATTTCGATTTATTAGTGCCCATCTTATCTTGGCACTGCCTACTATACTTTCAATATGTCTCTCAGCAGAAGCTGTACATTGAATAGTTATGCCTAAATCCTTAATTTCTTGCATAAGTTTAATCTCAAACACATCATTAATAACAACATCATGAAAATAAACATAATTAAAGTTTGTTCTGTTCCCTATTTTTAAAGCTTTCGTCTTTTTATTGTTTATTCTCAGCCCTAGTGAGTCGCTTACTGGCGACTCATCAGTAGGAGCCGGTATTACGCCCTTTAACCACTATATATTCGGTAGAAGAATGTGGAATAATGGGACGGTACAATCTCCTAGACGAATGTGTAAACCTGTAATAGTGAAGCTAACATAATCTGAAGTCAACGACAATACGACTTCAATGCTAACTCACACTATATAATATATATACCGAGTCTGTAAAGGATACTAACACTATGGCCATTGTGCTAGTAACTGATACCTTTTTTGAAATCGATGAGTACCGGATACTAACACTATGGTTTCCGAGTCGGTACACGATACCAACCTGATGGATATAAATTTATGCTAAAGTTCACCCAAAATGAGAATTACAACAATTTCCGAACACCTGTTACTCCAGTTAAACCATACACTCTGGCCTCCATCGATATCAGTTATCACATTTCGCGGTAAGTATGACATCATTCAATTCAATATATTACAGTTAAATACAGTTAAATACTGTTTGTTGCGAAGAACTAATATATATGCAAGTATGTATTAGGTTTTGCGAACCTAGTAACAAATTAGTTCAGCTGTGACCAGAAGGATAAACCAAAGGCAGCATGAACGGAAAGTATAATCTCATGCACATTCGTTTCGTGCTTACTGGCGACTCATAAGTAGGAGCCGGTATTACGCCCTTTAACCACTATATATTCGGTAGAAGAATGTGGAATAATAGGACGGTACAATCTCCTAGACGAATGTGTAAACCTGTAATAGTGAAGCTAACATAATCTGAAGTCAATGACAATACGACTTCAATGCTAACTCACACTATATAATATATATACGGAGTCTGTAAAGGATACTAACACTATGGCTATTGTGTTAGTAACTGATACCTTTTTGAAATCGATGAGTACCGGATACTAACACTATGATTTCCGAGTCGGTACACGATATCAACCGGATGGATATAAATTTATGCTAAAGTTCACCCAAATTGAGAATTACAACAATTTTCGAACACCTGTTACTCCAGTTAAACCATACACTCTGGCCTTCATCGATGTCCGTTATCACATTTCGCGGTAAGCATGACATCATTCAATTCAATATATTACAGTTAAATACTGTTTGTTGCGAAGAACTAATATATATGCAAGTATGTATTAGGGTTTGCGAACCTAGTAACAAATTAGTTCAGTTGTGACCAGAAGGATAAACCAAAGGCAGTATGTTCGGAAAGTATAATCTCATGCACATTCGTTTCGTGCTTACTGGCGACTCATCAGTAGGAGCTGGTATTACGCCCATTAACCACTATATATTTGGTAGAAGAATGTGGAATAATAGGACGGTACAATCTCCTAGACGAATGTGTAAACCTGTAATAGTCAAGCTAACATAATCTGAAGTCAACGACAATACGACTTCAATGCTAACTCACACTATATAATATATATACCGAGTCTGTAAAGGATACTAACACTATGGCCATTGTGTTAGTAACTGATACCTCTTTTGAAATCGATGAGTACCGGATACTAACACTATGGTTTCCGAGTCGGTACATGATACCAACCTGATGATATAAATCTATGCTAAAGTTCACCCGAATTGAGAATTACAACAATTTCCGAACACCTGTTACTCCAGTTAAACCATACACTCTGGCCTTCATCGATATCAGTCATCACATTTCGCGGTAAGCATGACATCATTCAATTCAATATATTACAGTTAAATACTGTTTGTTGCGAAGAACTAATATATATGCAAGTATGAATTAGGTTTTATGAACCTAGTAACAAATTAGTTCAGTTGTGACCAGAAGGATAAACCAAAGGCAGCATGAACGGAAAGTATAATCTCATGCACATTCGTTTCGTGCTTAGAATAGAATAGAATAGAATATCTTTATTTGGATTCAAACCACACATATTCCATCAAATAATAAAATTGGAAATTGTACAATATATAAAAAAGAAATCATCACATCACAATAAATGTGCAATTAATATCATATAGATAGGTATATCTCGCTAGTTGTACAATACGATATATCAATATCAGAAAGTTCGACTGAAAAGAATAATATATACATTATCAAATTAGGAAAAATTAATGTATAATTCGAGTGTAACATTATGCAAAAATTGAGAACCATGACTAGTAATTGATTTTATGTAATGTTAACTAATTAGAAGAAATAGTGCATAATATTTCAATTATAACAATATAAAATTTGGAAATAAAAATCTCTAGAAAATCTGTTTTCGATAACAATTATCCTTGTCTTTTATTCAACCATGAGAAAGTATTATCATAATCAAAAGAATAACAAATATCAGCAGAATTGCAGACTTTTTCAAGTTCAGTAGATAAAGATTTAAAAGACATCTTAGATGGAGGCATTTCTCTAAGCCCCTTCGGTAATTGGTTGTAAATTTTGTAGATTTTCGAGAAAGAGAATAACTTGCTCGCTACATTCCCCACCAAAGGAGGAGATATTGCCAAATGTCCAGATCTAGTTCCAACTTCATGACTCTTTCTTATCGGAGTCATATAGGTACCAGTCCACTGGTTCAAATGGAAAACTTTTATACAATAACACATCCTCCGAAACCACAGTGATTGCAATGACACAAACTGTAATCTAGAGGCGTATATAGTGCAAGAAATAGGACTAATATGTTTCACAACCTTTCTTTGTACAGCTTCTATATTATTAGACAAACCCTTTTTTAATGGATTCCAAGTAGCGACAGCATATTCTAGTACCGGTCTAATCCATATTATATACATTTGAAGTTTTATATCATTTGATAAGATATTTCGATTTATTAGTGCCCATCTTTTCTTGGCACTGCCTACTATACTTTCAATATGCCTCTCAGTAGAAGCTGTACATTGAATAGTTATGCCTAAATCCTTAATTTCTTGCATAAGTTTAATCTCAAACACATCATTAATAACAGCATCATGAAAATAAACATAATTAAAGTTTGTTCTGTTCCCTATTTTTAAAGCTTTCGTCTTTTTATTGTTTATTCTCAGCCCTAGTGTGATCAAATATTTACTCAAATCATACAAATCTAATGTCACATTGTTTTTGGAGAATTCGACATTCTTCGGATCAATTGGGAAGATTATTTTTTAAATCATCAGCGAATTTGCAAACTCGACCGTTAAGGATCTTAGTTTCCAAATTTGCAAATACAATTTTAAATAAAATTGGCCCCAAGCTTGATCCCTGTGGAACTCCACTCGTTACTCGTTTCGATTTTGATATCAAATCGTTTACTTGAATACTCATTTGTCGATTATATAGATAGTATTTAAGTAATCTAGAAATATTCGGATCAATATTCAACAAACTAATCGAATTCAAAATAGCATCAAAAGATATAGAGTCAAAAGCTTTTGAGATATCTATAAATACAATTAATGCATCTAACTTATTTTCGTCTATTGTGATTACATGTTTCCACATGGAAAGCATATTAGTAGTTGTCGATCTACCTTTCGTAAAACCATGTTGACATAGGTCAAAATCAGCCGGTAACATATGTTTTAAATGATCTAGTATCAATCGTTCTATTATCTTCAAAAACGAAGGGATAATAGAGATTAATCTATAATCACTAGCACACGTTGGTTTACTTACTTTTGGCAACGGCTTAGCCACTATCGTTAGTATATCGATTGGTAATTTCCCATTCTTTAAAATTATATTTATAAAGTTGCAGAGTACATACATAAATTTTAAAGGTAATTGAAGCAAATTATCAATCGAAATACCAAGGTGATCTTTTTGTTTTTTTGATTTGATTTTTAACATCAATTTTATCAATTCATCACTGTCAATAACAAGTCCTGGTTCCTGGTCTCCCAAAGAATCAGATGGTTCTATAAAATCTCTCCCATTCTGTGGATTGCATATCAAATTGCCAAATACTTCCTCCAATTCACAGAGAAATCCATACTCAGTTTTATCCACAGGTAGAATAAGCTTTAACTTTTCCTTGTATTTACTGTAACCTGTGAGGAGTTTGAATCCTAATCTAGGATTACTCTTCATTTTGGCCAAAATAATTCGTTCTGATCTTTGACAGATTATTAGCAGTGATGAATTAATTTCCTTATCAATAGAATCTAATCTCATTTGTTTAATACTATTAATAAGACTACACTTTATTATATTATCTCGTTTAATTCTTAGTTTACACAGTTTCCTATTAATTCGTTTCGGTATAATGTCCGTAAACGTAGCTGCCTGAAATAAAATAGATAATAACGATGAAACAGAAGAAACAAATTCATCAGTATTCAAGAAATAAAAACTCTCATAATCAATCTGTATACTTAATTCTCTAAAAAAATTCCAGTTGATTCTGGAACAGTGCACGTGTGCATTTTAAAAACTTAGTTTCTGTGTTATGCCACTCAAGATGTTCCATTTTAAAATAATTTGTTTGTGATCCAATTCTTTGAAATAATTGACAACATCATAACTGTGCGATTCCACCATTTCCATTTCTAAGTATACATGATCTAAGCATTGCAAACCTCTAGTTGATTCATTTATAATCTACTTGAGATCATGGTTAGAAAAAAATTGGTTATTTCACAGTCCTGTAACTTATTAAAGTCACCTACCACTACATTGTAGTCATGGCAGTCAAAGATAGATTGAAGAAAATTGGTAAATGTTTGATCATCAAATAAAGTAGCATACGGCGGTCTGTAAACCGCTGTTAAGATCAGATTATCAAATTGTATGGATAAGAAATCAATGATAGCATTATCATCACTAGTATGTAAAATTTTCGCCTTAAATACAGATTTATAATAAATGAGTACTCCTCCACCTCTTTTATCCAGCGATCTGTCCTTTCTGAATAAAGAATATTGAGGAATATCAAATTCATGACTTTTAATATCCTTATAAAGCCAAGTTTCAGATAATATTATAAAATCAAAGTCGTTACTTAATATAAAATTAGACAGCAAAAAGTTCTTTTTCTTAACACTGCGAAAGTTAGCATAAAATAAATTAAATGTAGAAATCGACTTATCTAAACAAGTGTCGACTATTACTGATTCAACCTTATTGTCTTCTTTACTATTCGTTTTCCGGGCCTCGAAGCCATACTTCCTCTCCCCCCGCTGTCCACGACATTTACTTACGATACTTCGTTTTTTGATTTCGTATCTTCTCTTGTTAAATTTCTTGTAATGTCGTAGTCAGAAGTAGGTGGACTCCACTCCTGGTTGTTCTTTAGCTTTTTGCTTTTGCCAACTTTCGTTGGAGAAATGTTTTATCACGACCAATATGTATGCTATTAAAACTCGGACTCTCACCTTTCCTTTTATTGATGGCCTCAATCTGTATATTTGTTGGCCTCTTTGTTAACTTTATTACCACCGGTCTAGGACGATTGGATCTTTTTCCAACTCTAAAACATTTAGCAATGTCAGCATGCGTCTCATCCTTTATGAGGATATTTAATTTCTCGACATCATTCACATCAGCATTCTCATCAAGATTAAATAAAATTAGCTGTTCTTGTTTACTAATCCGCGCTGATACTTCATTCGATAATATGTTTATTATCTCTTCGCCTGTTATTTTATTCTTGATTGATGAGTCATTTTCCACTGTTATTTCAGCCAACTCAACCCATGGCTGAACATCAGTCTTTAAATTATTTAATTTCGTATTTAACACATCAGTCAATTGAACAATTTGCGCGCTTAAAGATTCATTTTTCTTTTCTGCTAATTCCAATTTTGCCGTTTACACTTCAACGTCTGTTTCCAGTTTTGACACTTTATTCATGACACGATTATTCTCATCCTTCAGCTCCTTTACTGAGTTCTGAAGTTCTGAAACGATTTTCTCAAGATGCGACAAAATTATAGCCATT
The DNA here is from genome assembly GCA_029291075.1 of Eudiplozoon nipponicum. Classification (NCBI taxonomy): domain Eukaryota; kingdom Metazoa; phylum Platyhelminthes; class Monogenea; order Mazocraeidea; family Diplozoidae; genus Eudiplozoon; species Eudiplozoon nipponicum. The sequence continues at coordinate 13,063 of JAQBSW010006917.1, forward strand.
TCAAACCGCGCGCGTTGTAATTCATTAATTCATTAATACATTAATTCATTAATTCATTAATTCATTAATTCATTAATTCATTAATTCATTAATTCATTAATTCATTCATTCATTAATTCGAGTTTGCAAATTCGCTGATGATTTAAAAATAATCTTCCCAATTGATCCAAAGAATGTCGAATTCTCCAAAAATAATGTGACATTAGATTTGTATGATTTGAGTAAATATTTGTTTACACTAGGGCTGAGAATTAACAATAAAAAGAGGAAAGCTTTAAAAATTTGGAAAAGAACAAAATTTCATTATGTTTATTTTCATGATGCTGTTATTAATGATGTGTTTGAGATTAAACTTATGCAAGAAATTAAGGATTTAGGCATAACTTTTCAATGTACAGCTTCTGCTGAGAGACATATTGAAAGTATAGTAGGCAGTGCCAAGAAAAGATGGGCACTAATAAATCGAAATATTTTATCAAATGATATAAAACTTCAAATGTATATAATATGGATTAGACCGGTACTAGAATATGCTGTCGCTACTTGGAATCCATTAAAAAGGGTTTGTCTAATAAGATAGAAGCTGTACAAAGAAAAGTTGTGAAACATATTAGTCCTACTTCTTGCACTATATATGCCTCTAGATTACAGTTTGTATCATTGCAATCATTGTGGTTTCGGAGGATGTGCTATTGTATAAAAGTTTTCCATTTGAACCAGTGGACCGGTGCATATATGACTCCGATAAGAAAGAGTCATGAAGTTGGAACTAGGTCTGGACATTTGGCTATATCTCCTCCTTTGGTGGGGAAAGTAGCGAGCAAGTTATTCTCTTTCTCAAAAATCTACAAAATTTATAACCAATTGCCGAAGGGGCTTAGAGAAATGCCTCCATCTAAGATGTCTTTTCAAATTTTATCTACTGAACTTGAAAAATTTTGCAATCCTGCTGAATTTTTTTATTTTGATTATGATAATACTTTCTCATGGTTGAATAAAAGACAAGGATAATTGTTATCGGAAACAGTTTTTCTTGAAATTTTTATTTCCCAGTTTTTTTAAATTATAATTGAAATGTTATGCACTATATCTTCATGTTAGTTAACATTACATACGGTCAATTGCTAGTCATGGTTCTCAATTTTTGCATAATTTAACACTCGATATATACCTCAATTGTTCCTAATTTGATGATGTATCTATTATTCTTTCAGTTGAACTTTCTGATATTGTTATATGGTATAATAAAACTAGTGAGATATACTTATCTCATGAGATTAATTGCACAATTATTGTGATGTGATAAAAAATTTTTAATATATATTGTACATTTTCCAATTTTATTATTTGATGGAATATGTGTGGTTTGAATCCAAATAAAGATATTCTATTCTATTCTAAAAAAGAATGAGATTTCTGATTTTTCTGCCAGCTGCTTTGATGAAAGACGAAGCTAGAATTTTGAAGAAATTAGAAAATGTTATAAAACCTTGAGTTTTGTGTGATTTAATACCGAACGATCTTGATAAACCTGTGCTTAACTTATCAAAAATACTAATCGATCAGCTAACATTGGAAGCACTACCGATGGGCCGAAATTATGGAATACATCCTTCTAATAAACAAAGTGGAGAGCAAAGTAATAAACAAAATTAAGGTCTTGACAGATGCCGGTTTAATTGATGAGGCCACTGCACAGAAGCTCAAGTCAGTTGGATCATCTACACCAACAATGTACGGATTACCAAAAACACACAAAAAAGATTGTCCTATGAAGGCAATTTTTTCAATGGTCGATTCTCCGTTTCATGCACTAGACAAATGGTTATTTCGTATACTTGAACCATTACGTAATTATTTGGTTACCGATTCGTTTAAGTTTGTAAACAAAATTCAAGATATAAATGTTAAAAACAAGTTTATGGTAATCTTGATGTTCCCCCTTTGTTTGCAAATGTTTCAATTGATGAAACCATTGACATGATAGTTAAAGCGGTAGAACACGGCATAATACCATCGCCGGTGCCAGGTAACACTCCACGTAAGCTTATCTTATTAATGGGCGCATTTATAAACAGACTGATGGTGTGGCAATGGGGAGCCTCTTATCTCCAGTGTTGGCTGAGATTTTTCTGGGACATCTAGAGAGCACATAATTAAGGAGTGCCATTAGTAAATGTGCTCAATACATACAGTAGGTGGATGATATTTTCCTTGTCATTAAGAACAGGTCGCAATCACGAACACTGCTTGAGAATTTCAACAAAGAACATAAGAATATCGGTTTTACGTCAGAGCACGAGAAAGATGATCGTCTGCTTTTCTTAGATATATTAGTAACGAAAGAAACTAATGGTAAATTAAACAGAACAATTTACCATAAAGCAACCTGGTCTGCACAGTATTTGCATTACAGCAGTTTTTTGCCGTTTCAATATTAATTATTAACACTTCATGGTTGCTTTTCAAGAATTGACAGGTTGGTTAGTCAAGATTCAAAGGAACACTAATATTATAAAGCAATTAACGATTTAATGTCTAATGGCTATCCTAGACATTTAATTGAATTAAATATAAAAAAGAGGAATTAAACATAAACAGAATAATTACGAAACGGAAAAGAAAAGCAGTCTACCTGAAAATTCTATTTAAGGAGGATGCAGTTTCCCGAATGGCACAAAAGAAAGTTGAAGCGGCATTAACACGCACAAATAATGCAGCTAAACTACGAGTGTTATTTAGGGTAACACACTTGCCGTTAATTGCAATCAAAAATATTATTTACCAATATACATGCGCAAGTTGTCGATCAACTGACGAAGGCCGATCGACTAGTCCGTTAATAACTTAAACGCCTGTTTTAAATCAGATGGTGAATACGCGTCTGCAATTGCGCAACAAATTGTTGAAACACGGCAAGTATGTTCTCCAGACGTAGCATTTAAAATCATTACTAAATGCAATAACAAATGGGAGCTAGCGACATACGAAGCCTTATGGATAAACAAATTGCTATCGGATTTATGCAAACAGAAGACGAATGTTCAGGCATTGAGCTTGAACTGGAGGTGTCGCGCACAATTTGGTTAGTTTCCTTTTTTCACACTCATAATTCAATTTATTTATGAAGAGATGTTCATTTGTAGATAATTGAAAAGAAAATGAGAAAGAATCGTTTCTTGTATCTGATAAAATTTCTTTTTATATTTGCACATGGAAAGGGTTCAACATTTTATATCTCTGCAATTACAATGTTTCGGAAGGCTACACTCCTGGATAAAAATATTCTACTTAAATCAGTCAATGGTTGTTTATGTGTTGAAAAATAAGAAGCATAGAACAGTGATATATTTTGGATTATCTGGAAGTAGCGCTTCTATGGTTGGAACACTTTCTTTACAAATCTACGTTTTAAAAAATATCTAAAATTAGATATAGATTTGCTCTTCCACCAAAGAACCCTTTTAAAATATTCTGTGCTGAAGTTGTAAATATAAAAGATAGTAATGATATCTTGAATTATGCTTATGATAGCAAGTTTTTATAATATAAAGCGTTCGCGTTAACTGTGGGTTATTAAATATTTTATAAAGTGAAAATTTAATACTTAATATATCAAGTTGTGTCACAAAAGTTTATTCGTAGTGACGTACCTTGATGGTGACAGTGCCTTGTGAAGTGGTATACAAAATTTATGAAATAAAATGTATCTGCGTATTTTGACGTTTAAATCTTGTGAAAATGGCACAATGTTTATAGTTAACTTTACTTAGTTATCTAAATTGCAAAATTTTGCATTTTTTAAGTTTACTTTTATGACATTAAACTTGATATACTATATGTGATTTGAAACTACATATCTAAATTATAAATTAAAAAATACAAAGGAACATAAAGAAGTCATTTTTTCAAAATATAAAAGCCATGATTAAGTTTACATTTGCAGATATCACGCATTGTAAAAAATTGCTATATAAACATACGAGGAACCATTCCACAAGAAACAAAGCAATGAATGTTTAAATAAACAGTTTCACGATATAAAATTATTAACTATCCATAATTAATGAGGGTGTTTGTTTAAAAACTCCAGTTAATTATCATAATCTATATTCAAGAGATCATTATGATCACATATGTTTAACATTTCAGCACAGAGTAGATCAAAAGACACCCAACGCGCATTTGCGTTTTTTATTTGCAGATCAGCTTATATTAAAACGCACTGAAGACTAGGTGGCAAAAACATCAGGATATTATTATTCCACTTTCCTCACCGAAATATATAGTCGTTCAAGGGCGTAATACCGGTTCCTACTGAAGAGTCGCCAGTAATCACGAAACGAATGTGCATGAGATTATACTTTCCGTTCATGCTGCCTTTGTTTTATCCTTCTTGTCACAACTGAAATAATTTATTAATAGGTTCGCAACACTTAATACATACTTGAAAAAGTATTAAATTGAGACAAAATTCCCAGACCGTTTCACCAGTTTCAATTTAGGAAATTCGGATCAAGACCAGAGTTTATAGATTTGCTAGAGTAACAGGTGCTCAAAAGTAGTTGCAATTTTCAATTTTGTTAAGCTTTAGTATAGACAGTACAAACATCTTATGTAAAAACTTCTTTAGAAGAGAAAGCTAGTTACAAACTTGACAATTGCGTAGGCACTCATATCTAAAACCTACAGATACGTGCTCTTCTCATACTTTTTTCGCTACAATGTATTAGTTTCTGCTTTAAATGACAAAATATACTCGTCTAGTGTTGATGATAATATACATGGGATGAATATAACTTTATTTTTCAATTTCGATCTCTTAGTGCGTTCAAACTTAGCAAAAAGTTAACAGTAAGAAGCTGTTTCCTATAAACATCTGACCTATTTTGTACACAAATTTTTCAGTATAAACTAAGAATTTTATAATGTAGACAAGGAAATTCATCTAGTAGACCGGTTTTTTCCTTATTGGGAACTCATCACCTACTAGCCAGAATTTGCCACAGATAGAGCTCGAACGTGGGCACGTCTGCTACGGTATCTGGTCCCTAACAAATGAGCCAACCTGCCTCAGCCTTGAATATAGTAATCGTTATCACCGCCCGCGCAACCAATGCTCGTTTCATTATACAAGAAGCTCCTTGTTTGAAAATCGACAAACAAATTTTTTTCTAAAGTTATATGCAGTTTGATTTTACTAGGTTGTATTCATGAATCGTATGCCGACGTTCTTAAATAACTCATTATTTTGCTCACAATTATGTTGTCATATGTACCAATCGCCAACTCATGGGTGTTGGGTTCATTACACAAACATTCTCCCATACTCGGTGGTTTATCCACTTGCCGTAATTACATTTTCTAGTATGCTTTCAGAGATTATTCACCAACGAGTCACAACGCAAACATTTCAGGCTATACAAAGACGGCGTCACGGTTCTAGATGTCACGCATACCATAGGCACTTGTTAACACTCAGAAAACTAGCCTCAGGGGTGTTTACTGACGATGTATCAGGTGAAATCCTAATGCCGAGTAGATTATCCGATATAAAAATTGCTCATCATTTGCTAACTAAACACTTTGTGTATAATATTTCTTCCCTGATGTTTGTTTGTTAAAATCATACATGTTTCATGCATCAAGCTTTAAACAGTAATTGATCTGTTTTTATTTTCCGCGGAAGTATAGCAATCCTGGCAATATGCAATAAAATATTCTAGTTTCTTATTTATAACTATGTGGTCAAAACATTAGCTCTGCTCCCATTAATCTTATTATCGTGATTTTATATTAAGAATTTATTATCACCTTTGCTCCTATTTACTATTACTATTTTTATTACTATATACTTATAAACACTGTTTATACGTTTCTATAAACAAAATAGTGAATGTAGTGAATAAAATGTACTAAAAATATCATAAGTAATATCCTATTAGCGTAATAATTGATTTCTAGAAATGCGCGCACAAAATATTTATAGAAATGACACTTTAACAACGTGTTATTGAAACGATACAAAATTGTGCCATGCTAAATTAAACATTCTACAATTTTCTATTACGAACAGTGAAAGTGTTAAATTCAATAAACAATAAAAATAACTCATCAATAAATCAACATGCACGATAGTAATACTGAATAAATCAGTGCTAACATTATGATATTATGACGCAAAATACGAAAGTAAAATTGTCTTTTAGAAGACCAGGGCTAAAAATATGCATACAGACTACATTATGGTTTAAAAATCTGTGTAGCTTTATAAAAATATTTCACATGAACCAGTAGAAGTGCGTTTTTATGCGTCCCATAAAATGGAGAATGGAACGAGGATTAGGTTGAAATTATCTGTTATCACTCATCCTATGGTAGGTAAATTGCTTGCTAAAGCTTTTGATTATCTAAAATATGAAACGTTTATAATAAAGTTTCTACGTGTAGAGACAAAACAATACACATACGAGACCCAGTTTCGCGCTTTTGGATTATCAACTCGGATTTTGGACTGGGCACTTCTCCTCCAATAAACTAGCAAGTGTCATAAATCGATGCTATTCTTCCATATCCCAAGAACCCAGCCGCACATTTATCTTTCTTGATATCTTTATGGCATTTGCCACCTTCCCCTTCTCGGCGATTGAATCCGACATATAAAATAATGCAATCTGCGATCGCGTCTTTAAGCTTAACCGTTAGTCGTTCCGAATCCGCTCAACGTCTATGAGAATTTGTAATGGTCACTCAATATCAGACTTTATAAGTTCTGGTGTTCCACAGCGATCAGTACTCGGCTCTTTGCTTTTCAATCTAGCACTTTCACAGAATCCGAATGAGCACACCCAATTCAACCCTTTTTAATAGGCCGATGGTATGGTCGTAGATTTTAGCTGCTCTGCTGACACAGACTCTCTCGTATCCATATTGCAAGCTTAACACGGGTAAAAATGAATGAAGCTAGGTCCAGACGTCTACCAACCTCTCCCAAGATATGAAAACCATTGATTCTGTCAAGCACTTCGGTATCACATTCGTTAAGTCAATGAACTTCTCATTGCACGTTAGCCAATTCACACACAAGCTCTTCAAATGGGTTCGTTTGATACGCGTCATGACACAGAACCCTATCCTGAGTCTTAATCTATTCTAAGTTACAATCGGCAGACAGTACTATTCTCACATATTGTGTATCAGCGTCATTGCTGCCTTTAATAATAAACAATTTTTAGCCACCGTTTAATTCAATTTTATATAATCCTGATTTTGATTTGTACCGTCATCTTTTCAATTATCGACCAGATAGCCTTTGTTGCCAAATTAAAAAGTACTACATTTATTAAGTGGTTTTGAGGCACAATCGTGTATATAGAATCATCACGGTAACACCAAATATGTGAACTTGATGCATTAAGCAAAGCGAATCTACGAAAAACGTTATTTCAATTACAACTAGGAAGGTATGCCAATGGCATGTTCGTATGCGTTTCGTGCTTACTTCCGACTCATCAGTGGAATCTAGCACTGCGCTATAAACCAACTCAAAATTTGGCCATGAAATGCAGCGCAATTGAATGTTGTGCACATTAATAAGATAGTAGAATCAATGTAATATTTATGTATTTACAGTGGGACATCAAATCCAACTTAATAATAAAGTATGTACCAACAGTCTTTTTGTTAAACATACATTGGTTGCGCGGGCGGTGATAACAATTACTATAATCAAGGTCGTGATCCTGATATCAACACCTCACCCATTAAATACTTACATTTTGTCAGTATAAACTAAGCCTTGTATAGTGTAGATAAGGCAATTCATCTAGTAGACCGGTTTAGTCATTACTGGGAACTCATTACGTACTCGCCAGAAATTTACGCGGAAAGGGCTCGAACCTGGGCACTTCTGCTTCGGAATCTGGGATTTTAACCACTGAGCCACCCTGCCGTATACTACACACAATTTCCAGTCATATACTAACTAATGTAACTCGGTTAGTTTTTTCTATTAGGTGGAGCTAATATGGCATCCATTTAGACCCAAAGTTCCAACTAACCATTCCCAATCTCTCATTATTGAACAGACACCACACTACATGGGAAAGTGGTATTGAAATAAACATAAATTGGTTGTGCGGACGGTGATAACAAATACTATAATCAAGGTTGCGATCTTGAGATAAACACCTGACCAATTAAATACATACATTTGTCAGTATATTCTAAGAATTGTATAGTATAGTAAAGCAAATTCAACCAGTAGACCGGTTTCATCCTTATTGAGAACTCATCGCGTACTGGTTACCAATTTTTCTGATTTTAGAGATAAGCATAATTTCAAACAGATTTATAATATCAGTTATACTATTAATGTGCAACTTCGGGAAACTCATCAAAGACTTGCCTCCATCTAATTTGTAAACAAAAATTACATAACTCGTTGAAAGCATAGTGAATTTTCCTTAGAGTTAGAATTTAATTGGTTGTAATAAAGATAAAATATGCATGACTGAAAATGATTTTCTGGCAGGTTTCGACTAAATTTTGACTCGTATATCATTACTTGAACTCTAGTTCAGAATGCCCAAGTATAAATAGACAACGAACCAAATATCAATCGTATCAAAGTTTAGTATAATCACACTTACTCTTGCTGTAAAATAAGAAATAAAGCCTGGATTTCTGGGCTGATGTACTCACAACTATATGGTTAATAAGTTTCATCTTTAATGCTATAAAAACGGTAATGAATAGTCGTAATCAGTTTTAATTAAATATTTTTGCACCTGAACATTGTGGCTTAAACCATATCATCGGGTTCAAAGACAACATTAACAAATGGCGTAATCATATGTATAACAGTGATTCGGCTTTAACATCGCATTGCCGTAGACTTTATATTACGTTTAATCTATTACTGTCTAAATAAACTGTACCATATTTCTTGACCAAATATAAAGTGGGTTTTAGGTAATGTGCCGGGTCCATCTGATAATGAGCATGTAGCGTATAAGAACATGAGATTAAACAGTTTCCACATGCTCATGTTGGCTCACACTCCTGTTTCTAATTAAACTAATTTGCTATTAACACACAATACTTCTTACATAATTGTATATATATATATATATATATATATATATATATATATATATATATATATATATATAGGTACCTCGAGATACGAGCAGCTTAACTTACGAGTTTTTTTAGATACGAGCCGGATCACGGGCCATATTTTTGTTCAAGATACGAACCAAAATCAGAGATACGTGCAGTGTTTCCGGAGCGTCAAGCTAGTTAGCACGGAGGGTCGAACATCATCCCAGAGAACCTCTCGCTCACTCGCACGTGTTACCCATTTGAATCGAAGTGTATATCGTGCGCTGTACTATTTAATGCTTTATTTATGCGTGATTAATAAACTTTTTTGTGTGTTATCATGGGGCCGAAGAAATTGAGTGCTAAGGAAAATGGTGACATGAAGAAGAGGATGATTTAACAATAATTGATTGCGCAGATGGTGGTAAAAATTCTTTAAATCTAGTTTGCGAGCTTGAAGTAAGCACAAATCCCATTGTATTTAACCAGTCGTCGAACAACATAACAAAACTACCGCCAGCCACAACGCACTGAGGCGTTTTGATCTTCCATGATCATCATCAGAGTCCGACGGAAAACTGACTATCGAGGACCAAATCGCATTTAATATATACGGAAATCAAATTAAGATATGCGGCCCTCACCTCTAGCAGTCTCGCATACCTTGAACTTGACTGGAAATGTGAGCTGCACAATTTCTATTCAGTCACGAACATTAACTGTTTGCAGCTTTCGTCACATAAACAAATATAGGCTGTACAATTTGAGAATAACTGATTGCGCGGGTGGTGGTAACAATTCTTTAAATCAAGTTTAAAAGCTTGAAGTAAACACCAATCCCATTGTATTTAACCAGTCGTCGAACAACGCGTCAATGCGTTGCGGCTGGCGGTAGTTTTGTTATGTTACTCGACGACTGGTAAAATACAATGGGATTCGCTTTTTCTTCATATTTACAAACTTGATTTAAAGAATTTTTACCACCACCCGCGCAATCAATTTTTATTAAATTTTATTGCCTGTATATGTATATGTGGCGAAAGCCGCAAACAGTTAATGCTTGTGACTGTTTAGAAAATGTGCAGCCGACATTTCCAGTCATGTTCAATGTATGCGAGTCTGATAGAGGTGAGAGCCGAATATATAAATTTGATTTCCATATATATTCAATGCGAGTATGTATTAAGTTTTGCGAACCTAGTAACAAATTAGTTCAGTTGTGACCAGAAGGATAAACCAAAGGCAGCATGAACGGAAAGTATAATCTCATGCACATTCGTTTCGTGCATACTGGCGACTCATCAGTAGGAGCCGGTATTATGCCCTTTAACCACTATATATTTGGTAGAAGAATGTGGAATAATAGGACGGTAACAGGTGTTCGGAAATTGTTGTAATTCTCAATTTGGGTGAACTTTAGCATAAATTTATATCCATCAGGTTAGTATCATGTACCGACTCGGAAACCATAGTGTTAGTATCCGTACTCATCGATTTCAACAAAGGAATCAGTTACTAACACAATAGCCATAGTGTTAGTATCCCTTACTGACTCGGTATATATATTATATAGTGTGAGTTAGCATTGAAGTCGCATTGTCGTTGACTTTAGATTATGTTAGCTTCACTATTACAGGTTTACACATTCGTCTAGGAGATTGTACCGTCCTATTATTCCACATTCTTCTACCAAATATATAGTGGTTAAAGGGCGTAATACCGGCTCCTACTGATGAGTCGCCAGTAAGCACGAAACGAATGTGCATGAGATTATACTTTCCGTTCATGCTGCCTTTGGTTTATCCTTCTGGTCACAACTGAACTAATTTGTTACTAGGTTCGCAAAACCTAATACATACTTGCACATATATTAGTTCTTCGCAACAAACAGTATTTAACTGTAATATATTGAATTGAATGATGTCATGCTTACCCCGAAATGTGATAACTGATATCGATGAAGGCCAGAGTGTATGGTTTAACTGGAGTAACAGGTGTTCGAAAATTGTTGTAATTCTCAATTTGGGTGAACTTTAGCATAAATTTATATCCATCAGGTTGGTATCATATACCGACTCGGAAACCATAGTGTTAGTATCCGGTACTCATCGATTTCAAAAAAGGTATCAGTTACTAACACAATGGCCATAGTGTTAGCATCCTTTACAGACTCGCTATATATATTATATAGTGTGAGTTAGCATTGAAGTCGTATTGTCGTTGACTTCAGATTGTGTTAGCTAAAAAATTACAGGTTTACACATTCGTCTAGTAGATTGTACCGTCCTATTATTCCACATTCTTCTACCAAATATATAGTGGTTAAAGGGCGTAATACCGGCTCCTACTGATGAGTCGCCAGTAAGTACGAAACGAATGTGCATGAGATTATACTTTCCGTTCATGCTGCCTTTGGTTTACCCTTCTGGTCACAACAGAACTAATTTGTTACTAGGTTCGCAAAACCTAATACGTACTTGCATATATATTAGTTCTTCGTAACAACAGTATTTAATAAGTTAAATATTGCGGAGAACTAATATATACCCTAAGTATGTATTAGGTGTTGCGAACATAGTAACAAATTATTTCAGTTGTGACCAGGAGGATAAACCAAAGACAGCATGAACGGAAAGTATAATCCCATGCAAATTAGTTTCGTTCTTACTTATTATCCCACATTCCTCACCCAAATATATAGTGGTTAAAGGGCGTAATACAGGCTCCTACTGATGAGTCCAAGTAAGCATGAAACGAATGTGCATGAGATTATACTATCCGTTCATGCTGTCTTTGGTTTATCCTTCTGCTCACAACTGAACTAATTTGTTACTAGGTTCGCAAAACCTTATACATACTTGCATATATATTAGTTCTCCGCAACCAACAGTATTTAACTGTTATTTGTAAAATTTATTTTCATTACCTATTTTACTTATCGTCATTTTCTTGCTGGAATATCTCGGAATAAATAATTGGAGAATATTTTCTGTTACTTTGTCATTGTTACCAGAACCAGACGAGGTCTCACGTCAACATTAGAATTTTTATCAGGTATTATATATATATATATATATATTATAATATACATAAGCGTTTCACGGAATCTATGCCTCGAAATTATTTTTCTTATTAGAATGGCTGGTATGATTTTGCGACGATGAAAATTTAAAGAATTATTTATTTATCGAAGGTGTATAATAAATGTATAAAATTGCGTTGTCGAGATAGAGAAGAACTTTTCTTTAATCGTCCTATAAAGCGTATTTAAATTTTCAGTCGGCTTCATTGGTCTGTTTGAAGATTTGTAGATGATTGACAGCATTACAATAAAGTACATCGTCTCAATATCTTTAATATAGTTTGCATTGTTACATAATATGATGCAGATCGGCTTGTTCTAGATATTCTAGCTAGCAGTGGTCTGTACAACGTCAAATAGAGAAAAATGTAATGACAGATGTATCACTATATACAAACCTGAACATATTTTTGTCCTTCAAAAAATTTCGACCATCATTCTATATATATATATATATATATATATATATATATATATATATATGTATATATATATATATATATATAATTAAGACGGAAAGGGCATTTCATTGTTCTTTAGATAGTATCTTCGTAGAAATGAAACGTCCAGCGAGACCATAAATAAACTCAAAATATTCTGATTCAATAGATCCTATAAGAGTTTATATAATGCTATGCTATGAACTGCATGCCAGTTTTCACATCAAAAGGACTCAGAAATTTGCTGTAAATTGTTGAAAATTCACATTATTTTACGCAATTGATTAGCTTTAGTGCCTGTTTTTTTCCATGTGCACTTTTGTCTCCCTATACATCCCTGGCAGATTTGTGCCACTCCGTTTTTCATTATGATTCTCTTATAAGAGTTTTAAATTGCTCTAACGTATGCTATTGATTTTCCGACATTTCGTTCTACATTTCAGAGGGTAAAGTTGATTTTTGTCAGCAAGATGATTGGGTTACCTTTTTTAGGTTTAATCTGGTCCGATCTTGAACTGATCGTCTATTATTTCTTTCATGGCCGAATGACGAGTCTCCGTTGGAAAAAAAATTCTTACCCATCATCTGGAGTAGCGTTTCGTGAGTTATATCAGTTTGACGAGTTCAAATTTAATCTATGTGCCACTTTGCTTGAATTTGATTTCTTCAGAAACTCATCCTGTATTGTTTCGTTGCGCTTTCACTTACGTCTTTAAATTGTTTTTTTTTTAAATTTTTATTAACTAGAAACGAGATCTTTTATTACGTTATTGCATATCTAAAATAGCAGGAGAAGAAATGCTAGAGATCCAATTGAAAATGTTTCATTTTGATGTTTAGACCGAATTGTACATGGATGGTTGTAAATAATTCTTTCTGGATTGGTCACGAATTTAAAATTTACTGCGCATTTATCTAAATCTCTCGTGAGATGTTTATCTCCTCGTCACGCATTATGCTCGTCATCAATTTAATGTGAACGCGTTTATGCCTATAATGCTCAATGCCTTCATGCCTCTTCCGAGCGGGTTTTTCTTTTACTTAATATCCTTTATCATTGAAATACTAAAATCACTCGTATTAAATATACGACTCTGAATATTTTTTAAGGTGTTTTGATTTTTTTCCCGAAACGAATTGAGTAAACATTTATTTAAAAATCTGAGCATTGACACAAATTTAAAGATTGTATTCATTTCAACGATTTGTCACGTATACAGGTGGTAGTATTGAATGCTTAACTATGATTGTAGAAAATGGCGACAAAAATTTCCTGATGATTGAATTAATGCGCATTTTTGCTTTCCGCATTAAAACGATAATAATTAAAAATAGCAGAACAGGGCTGTTGAATAAAAAAAGTTAATTTTATCAAATTAACTGAAAATGTTTGTAGAGAGTTATAATTCAAATAAACAAAACCCTTTTTATGAAATATGAATTTAATAGATAAAATTACAATAAATCAGTTCCATTTGCGCTCTATATTATTGGCCGATTTGATAGAGATATGAATCTTTTTAAATAATTTTGTTTAAATAGAAAATTAGTCTACATAAATATGCCCAATATGTAAATCAATCCAAAATTTGACCAATTAAAATACGTAACTAAACACAATTATGCATGGAAATAAAAAGCCCCATGGCACGAACATATCGTGTTTGTTTGCACAGTTTGGGCCAACGTCAATATTTTGAAATGGCTTTCAAATAGGAAAGCATACTAAGCCACCAACAGATGCTACAACAAAGGTGAATTCAATCGGTTTCTTTCTAAACATGAATTTCCACAGAATTAGTCACAACGTTAGAAAACTTTGGATGTAGATAACAGTGGAAGTTAGTCACACATACTAGGTAGATGGTGTTTTGTGACGAGTGTTATGAAAACGAAGTCAAATGCAAAATATTTAAACGTAAAACCGGAGAGCTACATCGTTCCTTCAAATTTGTGTTACTTGTGATTATACATACGATTCTAATCAACAATAGATTGTTTAAAATGGGTTTGTTTATATTATTGAGTTTATAAATATCTGTAAAATATTTGGATAGACGCTAATGTTAAGACCTTTACGTGCATAATCCAAATCGTTATGCAAGCAGTCTGGCAAACAAATACACAATGTCCTATTACACTATGTATTAATCAAGCATTTTTTCCATTCCATTGCGCTTTAGCTGTTGCAATTTAAATAATATGCAGTCCATGCTTTGTTATAGAAAGCATGACATTGCTGTCTAGAACTGCGCAAGCAAGAACTATTTCTTCATGCAATGCCAAAGCCAAGTTTCTATTAAAGCCAGTTAAAAAACAATTCTTGGTTACGTTTCTTATCTCTGGATATTTCCAACTGATATATATATATATATATATATATCATGAAAACTCAAAATGTATAAATATGTATGATTGTATAAGAGATGATTAGTATTCACGAAATAAATGGCCTTTATCCACTTTGTTATTTGTGGTTTCCTAATTATAAGAAATATATATATATATATATATATATATATATATATATATATATATATATTTCTAGTGGGATAAGAAAAACACATTAATCACAAAGTTGTGTGGCCATTTATTTCAAAGAATACAAACTTCACTCAACAATCTTTCATTTATATACTTATATATATATATATATATATATATATATATATATATATATATATATATATATATATGTATGTGTGTGTACGTGTGTGAAATATTCTGTGGACGATTTTTCTATTTAAACTATATTGGTAAGTCGATTGAAATATGGATCATACTAGTTTTTGTGCCATTTCAAATTGATCTTTTAAATTCATACGGGGTCTTTTGTAATTGAATAATAACTATACTATAAGCATAATCGTTAGACGTGATAAAATTTCGAAACGGAGATGCCAATTAACAAAGGAATTGTAATATGGCGTATTTTTTAAAACATAGTTGCAAAATTCTACAATTCCAGAGTTATTTGGTGAAGAAACTGGAAAAATTTCGCTTGAATTTTAATTGGGAAAAAATTATCGCCTAGGACTTGCCAGTGCATGAAAGTGTGACATAAGAATAAATCCCACCCGAACACAGTAGGTAGACAAATCTGCTATTTTGATTGAACTTCGTCTCTTTTCGAAAATTAAATTTTCATACTTCTTTCATAGTGTGTTTCTTACAACTATACAAACAACTATTGATAAATTCAAGCATTCATTTCCAAATGCAGCGCCTAATCATAAAATTATTGCTATAAATTTATATAAAGAGAAACTAACTTGTGTACAAGGTGAGATTTTCGCTAATTGAAATAAGATTTGCATGCCTAGCAAAAAAGATCATACTGTAACTGAATCACTATTCAATAAGCTGTCTGATTTAATCACGAATACTGCTGATAGCCAAAGGTATATGAAAAAAGAGCTCGTCACCTAAAGTAAAATTGTTCACAGTCATGTAAATCTCTGTTGTGTTAAGCTCACGTGACTGTGTTAGGAGAAGTGGCCAAAGAACGTGATCGTGTTATACTTTTACTTCACAAAGGGTCTGGCTTGGTCGCCATTGATCATAATAATTAAGCATGTAAAAGCAATTAATTCATTTGTAGTCCCCTATTTGAAATATTAACTATGGGCAATGTAGTGTAAACATTTAAGAAGCTCATTTCAATGGAGATATCCTATATTCTACAATATGGATGGATCACACATGCCGATCACAAACAATTGTTACCAGTCGGACACAAATTACCAGATTGTACACTTTGCCGAAAACACACTAGCACACTATTCTGTTTAGACGAACGCATGAATTGTCAAAATGATTGGCTTAAGTCATTTAGAAATCAAATATATACGTTCAGATTGAAAGATTACGTTGAATTTGTTGAAAACGTGAACAGAAGTCATTTGATGTGTTCGATTAATGTTGAATCGTGACTTATTAGTTTCATGTTATTCAGACTGTAAGCGTTTATGCCATTATATCCGAGATAATTTGTCAAATTTTATAATGATTATAACGCAGATGAAAAGATTATTTTATTAATGTTACTTTTACTGTAATCAAGGTTTCGAGCTTGATATAAACACCCGATCCTTTATATACATACATTTATTAGTATAAACTAAGGCTTTGTTTACAGTTTAGAAGGCAATCGATTGCTTATATACAAACAAAAATAAAAATTGCACTAGCTCCTCCTACGTTAAGATTCTTAGTAAACACGAAGACATCATTTGTGCCTATATTCTTATCATTAACCAAAAAATTAACCACCACAAAAACAACAACAACAATAAGAAGATAAACTGGTGCAAAAGTGTGTCATTGAAGTGAACAGATTATAATTTACAACGAATCGTCCTAGACAAAGTAAGAGAATCGCCTACCTCATCGTCACAAATATAGATTAACAACGACGATGATATTAAAAAATACAAGGTGGGATAATGAAAAAAATCATGATAAAAAACTGAAATACCCAACGCTTCATTGAAGAAGCAAGGTGTTGCTAAAGCGTGTCGTCCCCAAATTCGTAAATTAATACAAACCAAACAAAATAAAATATACGGAAGGTGAACTGCAACAAATTATGTAACCACCAAAACTTTGCGCTATAAACAGCAGATAATAAAGAGTCGCTTTCAGAATTCATAAGTTAAGGTAATTAAATAATTGGCTCACTAAATTGCACAAGATTTAACCAAGAAAACAAAAGTGGCATGTCAATAATCAAGGTTGCGACCTTGATATAAACACCTGTCCCTCTATGTACATAAATTTGTCAGCATAAACTAAGATTTTTATATTGAAGAAAAAGCAATTCATCCAGAAGACCAGTTTTAATCTAATTAGGAACTCCTCACGTACTGCCCAGAATTTGTCGCGAACAGGGTTCGAACCTGGGCACTTGTGCTTTGGCATCTCTGTAGACAACAAGTTCCAACTAAACATTCCCGATCTGTTATTATTGAACAAACGCAACGCTATTTGGGGAAGCGGTATTGAATTGAATATTCATATGATTAATCAAACATTGGTTTCGCGGGAGGAGTTTTTTAAAATCAATTTTTCGTTCTTGATTTAACACCAGTCCCATTACATGCAATCATTTGTCGGTACCTACTAAGAATTATACAATGTAGAAAAGGTATTTCACTCATTAATTTGGTTTAGTTTTTACTAGGAAATCTACAGGTACTATCCAGAAAATTTATTTAAATGATGGGACTGGTTTATGCATCAAGAATGCAACCTTGACTTAAATGATTTCTTTGAACATCCGCGCAAGCAATATTCGTTTAACCTATGCTACTGTCTGAAAAAATAGAACAAACATTTGTTTGAAGTAATGTAATGTGGTACTAATTACTTCATTTCAGAGAGCTTATACAATAAAAAAATTAATATATATAGAAATCTGCTAAAATAATATCATCACTCCCAGTAAACCCTGAATAAAATCGAAAAACATTATAGATGCCTTCAATTACACGACAGAATAAATATATAATGTAGCCAAGTTATATAGATAGACGCTCAGCTTCCAATTATCGCATTCTTACTGGTTATCGAGAGCACATGAAGTTGTCGATTATGACAATTGATGGTTTTCATGCCAAAACAATGTGCGTTCAAATCCTGTCCGCGGCAAATTCTCGTAAGTACGCGATGAGCTCCAAATAAGGACGAAACCAGCCTACAGGAGGAATTGCCTTTTCTTCATTATAAAATTCTTAGTTTATACTGACAAATGCATGGCATAATGGGTAAGGTGTTTAAACCAAGATCGCAACCTTGAATACAGTAAATGCTTGTCCAAATTTTCTTTTTTTTATTTCAAAATGTAATAAATATTCATTGGAAAAAACCTTGCCCAATTTAAATTAGTCAAACGCGTATTCGAATGAACATACGTGAAAATCAATATTTACCTTTTGAAAAAAAGCTTTCTGATTTTTAGTTTTTAGCTACAGTTGAACCAGTATAGCTAATTGTGAATTATTGTTTTTAACCAAATGAACTAATCCAAGTAGATCAACATTGTAAAATAAACAATTCACATGATTTACATAAATGATATTTACACAAAGTCATGTCCTTAAACAGCATAAAAGTTCGATTTTAATTAACCCAAATAAATAAAATTGTGAAGCGACATAAAAAGTGGATGTGCTACATGTTAGATTAATTATTCAAAACAATGAATGATCAAACAAGTAGAACAGCAATCGATTTCTATAAAGTAATGAAAGAATGTAACACTGCTTCTAGCTGGGATAAAATTGCGAAAAGATTTGATGCAGAATAAATTACAAACCCTGAAATAGAAAACAAACACACTTGCATCATCGTATTTCTTCATGTTCTGTCTAGATTTGGCAGACTGGTATATTAATGAGCGAGACTGATTAACGCGCCTCCGAAAAAAGGTGAATGATGTGCCACTTGTTCTAGTAAAACTGCTGTTTTAAATCAGTGCGATATTAAATGAAGTAAGGATAAAACAGTCCAGAAAATAAGGCGTTGCTCGATATACGGTGTTCTGAAGGTTAGACGTTCTCAATTTTCGCTATAGTTATCTTATCGTTAAAACCATGATATTGGAAAAAATGTACAGGTATCCTAGATATTATATTATGTTAGTTGGACTTAAAGACAAATTATTGTATAAGGTCTGTGAATTTGAAATTATTATTGTAGGAATGCGCCTACGTATATGAGACTGCCGAGAGATAACTTTATATTTTTGATTACCTCATGGCCCAAAGAGCTTTCTCACTACGAACGTATATGACTTACTCGAATATCGACCTTATCCTTGTTCAATGGACTATTCAAATCAAGAAACCTACGAGCTTCTAGTTCTGCGATACACTACTCTGTTAGGTTAGGCGGCGTTGAGTGTATTTCTAGACACACATTTTAGTGACAATACAGCCAGCGATGACAATAGGCAGTCACGTTATTGAGCTTATGTTTATGACGTTCCACAAATAATAAGCTTCTTATTAAGTAAATTTCTGTGTTTCTAATCGCGTCAGATATTATTATCCAATACTGTTGTAATTTTAAAACGTGTGTGGTCCTATATTCTGCATATCTAAAATCATCAGGAAATCGTTTGCGCAGTCTGTCAAGTGTAGCCATATTATTTACTTTACTTAAGTGATCTGTCAAATGCACTGTTTTTGCATTGTTGTTCAATAATAAATATCTGATTTGCTCTGTATATTTTCAAGGTATTGGTGACAGCGTGAAATTCTGGCTTGAATTTAAACTGCCATTTCCACATAATAAGTTTTGCATGCTCAAAGCCCATTGCATTTTAATTTTGTTTATTTTCGGCACGTAGGTTCCAAATCTAAATAACAATCTCGTTACTATATGGCATTTAACAACGAAACAAAATTTAATTTATATTTGTTTTTTTTTGATAACAGAATTTTACTAGCTAATAATGGCCCAAATAAGAGCCGTTTATTTAACTCATTTTATAGTCGGCTTATTTACGACCTTTATTTGCGTAAGCGGATGCGAAGCAGAACTTCAACACTCTTACTCCACGCTGGACCAATGAAAACGCACAATATTCCGTTGACCAATTACCAGCGATTTTGCTTTTATATAAACGAGATGCAACTTCCACGCAACCCATTCTGCTCTATGCGCTTCCTATGACTGCTGTTTGCCTTCTCTGCTGCACTGAATATCTACGCCAGCTACTCTACTTCCGTTTACCACGTTGTCAATTACTTGGCTGGTTTTTAGTCACGCTACTCATCTTGTTGCTGCGCATCCAGTTATAGGTAATAGATCGTCCATTCATCGGATTTCCTCATGTGTCAGCCATCTCGGTGACGCCGCAAACCCCTTGCAGAGCTACTAAAACTCCCAGCTTCGTCAATTCAACTTGATCACGTGCATCTGCTCAAAGGATTACGGGCCAACAAACAGGTTACGGAGAGCTAATGTCTAGAAGATATTGTTGACACCCACACCTTGCTAATACTCACAAACCCACACGGCATTTGGTGGAGATTTTCTCTCAGGCCCTATTAACGGCCACCAACAGTACCTGCTTCCTCTCTAACCTTATTTTACCTTTTTGTCACGTTGCCAGTACTAATTTCTAATTCATCGTCCTTCACAGATACAGTTGTTTTTGCATGCCATGGCAAAAACTGCCTAGCACTCTTACATTATATAGCCCTACGCGAAATGTTCAACAAACATTCCAACCGTATGGTAACTTGAAGCGAACCTGTTTTTCGGTTTCATGAACTTTTCATTCACTATACAGATTTTCTTGAAAGATTTCCGTTTACTGAATTAGAATCTTAAACATTGTTGTTATTTGCGAATCACAGCAAGACCAGCATTACTTGGCGAAGAATATATCATAAAATGTAATGCATGACTGTGTTTAAGTCATTAAAGTGACTTCTAACAGCATGTTTAATTTATTTACGTTTTTATATTTTATATATGTTTTATCAGTTAAGGGAGACAATCAACCAATGGCCTAACTTGAATAAAATATTCTGACATTAATCTGAAGGTCTTAGTTGTAGCATTCTTCTTCCTTATATAATATGTAGAACGAGGAAGGTAATGTCTAATTTCAGCAGCACCATTTAAATCAATTTTTAATTAACACCAGTATTTTATTGGTCAGTTTTTCAAACTAAATACCGTAACTTTCTCTGTCAAATGTATATGAAAATAAATTTATTGAACATCCATAACGTCTTTTTTGGAAAAGTTTACGAATGACGCTCTGGCTCCCGCGACATCGGACTGATAAATTGGATAGGGTAGGACAAATAAAATTCTCATGTCTCAGTTTCGACAAAAAATACGAATTTTAACCTCTATATCAAAATTAACACAGCCCCACTAGGCTAGGAGTTTCACCCATGAACTTCGGAGAATCTCAATGTGCCGATTAAAATTAAGGAGAATTTGACGACTTATTTATTTACCTTCATCTCATCACTGATTATGTGAATTTATAAATTTAAATAACTAACTTCAATCATTTCGTTTAAACCGACAAGCGTTTTAGTAACAAAATAACATGGCCAAACATTAAGGTTTAATTTAAAAGAAATATCATATCAATAATAAAATAAGAAAGTTGATTATATTTGAATGGGCCTTAAAAATGTATTTCATAAAGCGACCACAAATTTTAAAATTATAGAAAATTATTATATAAGACGAATAATTTTTTTTGAATAACTTTTCAAAAAGTAGAGATGTGACTATTGGTAATAAAATCGTTTGAGAAATATTCGCTTAACAGTCAAATTTATTAAGACCTATAAATGTCTAGTTTTGAAGCCGCAGTCATTTCATTTAGAGGTCCTATATAGTGAGCAAGCAATAAACCACAGCTTATTTATAGGTATAAGATTTGAGAAAAATTTTTCTTACGTCTTTTAAAAAATGGTACAAAAGTACAATTTAACATGAAATTTAAAAAAAAACAAAAATTTGCATTTTGTTGGTACATTAATTAAATAAATATAATCCTTATCATCTAAGGCCAACTCATATTCCTCGCCTGTTTAATATAAACTGAAAAAAACATGAGAAATTACACTCACGCTGAAATTAGCATTCATATATATATATATATATATATATATATATATATATATATATATATTCTCAGTATAAATAAAACATTGCGTAAGGTATAAAAATCAATTCATTCTTATTTTCAGTTCAAAAAGTACATGCTATAATTTACTGCGTCTGGGGCTCGTAATGGGACATCTTTTTACGGAAAATTTCACTCACGTACTCCGCAATTCTAGCCGAGCACTACAAAATATTTTCATTTAAATATCAAATGTTCTGTTAGCTTTCCTTTAAGAGAAGTCCATTTGGTACCATTTCAAAACTTAATTTAAATCTATCCATTTCTGTTCAGTCATTTTAGAACAGACGGTATACCAAAATATAAATATATATATGAATGAGGTTCTTGTATATATATATATATATATATATATATATATATATATATATATATATATATATATATATTGTTCAATTTCAAGGCGTAAATTTTTGCATCATTATCAAAGGAATTATTCAAATGGTGCATCTAAATTTAGCTGTGCGCTCAATCTACGCTCTCCATGCTGCTATTTGGTTCTCAATATAGTTGAAATCAAAACAATCTGATCTGGGAAAACATTTGTTACTGAACAACTAATAACGCGAAACCAGGACTACAACAAAATTTAATCTAGGGGGACTTACATAATACGAAGCATAACTTAGTCACACAAACTCACATTTCAGCATGTTATTTAAAAAATTAATTGACTTAACAATGTTGTGCCAAAACGATTCCTCAAGCAGTGCAGGATAAATAACTAAAAACCAACGAATAAACTTATAAGTCGCTTATTGCTTAATGGTATCGAGGGCAAACAATCAAAACTGCAAGATGCTGTGAGAATCATTCAATCATTGGGTTGTCAAATTGCAAGACTGAACGATAGCGAATACACCGCTTGCACAACGAAGATAGAAACCCTGATGAAAATAACAGCTGACAAAGAAACCAAGGACCTCACGAAGGACCTTGACAAATTTTTCAAACAATCAAAATTTCCTGCAAACCCAGACGCTTTTTTTCACAATTATTCAAAAGTGGTCTTGTCAAAACACCAGAAACAATTACTCGCCTTAGGAGCAAAATTCTGCGTAGTCAAGAAAAACCTAAGTGAACGTGACATTATTGACATTCAGGCTGGAACGGAAAATTTCTACAATGACTTAACGAAAGACATCGCCCCACATGCATTCAATGGACAAGGACTGAAAGCTGAGATAGTAAGCGCACTAGAACAATACAAGAAGGAATTCAAAGGCAGCCAAATCATCACAAAACAGCACATAGACGAACTCAGAAAACTACAATCAGACAAATCCATACGACTTGCCACACCCAACAAAGGATCAGGAATAGTTATACTTGAAGCCGACGCTTATAGGAAGTCCATGAACGATATCATAAATGATCAATCTAAGTTTAAACAAGACATCAAACAGAAAGATGATTCAACAAACATCGAATCATGAATTAATGCAATTCTGAAAAAGATGGAAAACACATTTTTACATCGGTGGCTGATTCCGATATTAGATCAAAACTCATAGAAGACATCCAAAAGGCAAAACCCGTCGGAGCAAACACCGCACGATTGTACGGCAAACCTAAAACTCATACAGCCGGGACAGCCTCAGGAGCTCTCTCGATGCTGCCTAATATGTCAATGATCAACGCTCCACAACCTAAACCAGCCAAGTTTCTCTGCAAAATACCTCAACCAATACGGAGCATCATAAACGCAAACACTATCAAGGACTCCTTCGAACTAGCAAATGAACTGAAGGGGAAGAACGTCCTACAGTACAAAAATGGTCTCGCTTGACGTTTCATACTTATTTGCTAACATACCACTGGATAAGCCAACGGAGATTTTGTGTGATCTTATCAAAAATAAGTTTTTTGATTTCCCTATAGACAGCAATGACATCAAAGACCTCATATTAGCATGTACAAAAAACGTGCAATTTACATTTGAAGGGATATACTACCGCCAGATCAATGGTGTAGCTATGAGAAGTTGCATTGCACCCCTCCTGGCAGATGTATACATGTATCACCTGGAAAAAACGAGCCTAAAATTTATAATTGACCAGTGCTCACTCTAAGTAAGTTATGTAAATGATATCTTGTTGTTCATCTCAGAAGCAGCAGACCCTTCCGAAATCCTGAAACAAGCAAATGGAGCCGATCCAGACATCAAATTTACTTTTGAGGTAGAGAAAGACGACAGTTATCCCTTCCTTGACATCAAGCTCACTCGAGAAGAAAACGGGGATTTGACACTGGCCATATGTAGAAAATTCACTTTCACCGGAAAATACATTCACTACAACAGCAGTGTGCAAAAACTCACAAAAAACTTTGTAAACAACCTAGAAAACAGAACCAGGAAGATCTGCTCTGAATACCAGATTGAGGAAGAACTGGGCTAACTCAGCAAAATTTTGCTAATGAACAACTACCCAGAGCGTTTCATTGATGTCAACATCAGACCACATCAGATTCGAACTAGAGAGGATACCGTCATTTAGAGGCGACGTACCAGCTTCAATAATTGCACGGCGGCTGAATAGAATAACTAAGGAGAACTTTACCAATGTTAAAGTTAATACGACATTTAGTACACAGAGAATCATGAGGTTGGATGCCAAAGATCAATTGCCAATTCTCTCCAAATCGTTCATAGTCTAAAATTCTCATGTATGTGTGGTAGCATATATATCGGACGTACGAAGAAGCAATTGATAAACAGAATCCTGCAACATTTGCCACAGAAATTGATTAACAAATGCTTATCACCGTCAGGAAAATCAGCTATTTCCGATCATATATTGGCAACGGGGCACCCTGTCAATTCGACCAATTTCACAATTCTACATAAAGGAAAATCAGAAAAATTTTAATTTATTTATGAAGCCCTTTATATAAAACAACAAGCATGTGACCTTAATTTTTAAAAG
The DNA here is from genome assembly GCA_029291075.1 of Eudiplozoon nipponicum. Lineage (NCBI taxonomy): Eukaryota > Metazoa > Platyhelminthes > Monogenea > Mazocraeidea > Diplozoidae > Eudiplozoon > Eudiplozoon nipponicum. Next base: position 38,281 of record JAQBSW010006917.1, read on the forward strand.
TTTCGTCAACATGCTATTCTAATCGACTGGCCAAGAACAACAAAATTTAAAAACAATTTATTAGTATCCAGGCAAGACCAAACAGGCTATTGACTAGAATCAACAAACATTCAATCGGATCGTCAACAAACTGAAGAGGAAATAACAGAGGCGCATGCGGTGACAGAAGTTTCCAAACAATATGAGTGTTCAACACTTCAATCCACACTGGCGCTGTTACCATGTGCAAAATACAAATTTGCGCCAGAAGGTGAAACGATCAACAACACTGGGAAAAATAGCACTCGTACATGTAACAGTGAACAATACGCACAAATGGTTAATTCTCAAGCCATCAAAACAATAATGACCAGATATCAGACATCACTTTGCAATACTGCGAGAATGACCTTAACACAAACACACACACACACAAACACAAACACATACAACCTGCCAAAACAAAGAAACAGAAGTAAAAGCAAGTCAGATTTGATACCACTAGCATAATCAATTGAAAACCAGAATGTATACAAATGAATGTTATGCTTGATGATTAGTATTCACAAATAAATGGCCTTTATCCACTTCGTTATTAGTATTTTTATTCCTCATTAGAAATATACTGTGTAATATTAAAAGGCATGGACATTTATTATATATATATATATATATATATATATATATATATATATATATATATATATATATATATATATATATGTATAATTTTCGCTTATTATTATGGCTTAAATGTTGACTTTTTGTTATTTAAGTTGTCTCAGTATGATGCCAGATGCCTAAATAATCAAATTATTTACTGTTTGTCAATTTTATCGCTGGCTGCTATTATCCCGTGGCTTAACTCTTTCGTTCGTTTTGTATCTATGCCACATTTTCATCTAACAGGTATCCAATATTTAAGTCCGTCAATAATTTGCCGATTAATTGTGGGCGACTTTTCAACTCGTATTTAATATTTAAAGCGTACTTGCGTTTCATCTGAAGTAATATTTCGTTCTATACCGTTATCGTTTAGTCAATCAACGCTTATAATTTGATTGACATTGCATATAGTTAAATTCATTTATATTATTTCTAGCAGTTTTGACATTTTATTTTTTTTCTGTGTTAAGTTTATCAATTAGTAGTAAAATCGACCGTGTAAGGCATAGTTTCTTCATGAAATGTACCATTTTCTTTTTAGCATTATATTTTCTCGAAGCAACATCGTATTCAAACTGGCATCCTTTACGAATTTCCTGTTTTTATGATACATAAGAAATATTTTGCTTACTTCAACATGTTTGTTTCGAGTAGTTTTTAGAAGACCGGAATAAAACTCAATCCATTATAATTGCAACATAAATTTGGAAGATTATATACAACTCGGATTATTTAGAATAGAATAGAATTTTGCAAAATGAAACATCATCAATTTGAATTATCTTTGATCGCTTTGAAGTGATTGACAGCTATAGAAAGGTTAATAAATTATTGAATAATAAGTAATTATTAGTGAATTTTGTTTAAAAAATCACCTAACTGGGCTCTAATTATTTTGATTGTAAAACGAATTTTTCTTCAGTTATCGAAACATTTATTATCCGATTTGAAATATAAAATATATTTATAATTGCACTGTAGCACTTCCTCTCAATCAAGTCAATCTATTTTACTGGAGGTATGCACAAAATGAAACAAAAAAGAAGTCAAGTTGATATAGAATAACAGTCCACGTTAAAAATACACAAACTTCTGAAAATGGAATCTATCTTGCAACCAATTTCGTGCATGTGATATAATTATGAAACTCAAAAAAAGAATTTGTGGCGTCAAGACTTTATTCATTAACAGTTGCTGGGGCGTTGAATAACTATGAGTTGGTCAAAGACTCCTGGGATTTTGAATAATTATTTTGTGAGGAAAGAGTATTACTGCTTTAAAAAAATATGTTGATGTATTGTCATCTTTTGCGAAATAATTTGCCATAAAATGATTAGAGTCGAGCAAGGAATTCGAAACCAATTTAATAATTAAATTTTATCGGGCGCTGAAACCTTTTTTAAAGTTTTTAAAAATAAAAATTTAGTTATGAAAATGTGAAATTTTATATTTTTAATGGAAATTATGTTTATGCAAATACAATATTTGTCATGTCTTAATAGAAAAACGCATAATCGATGTAGAGAGAACAATGGCTTCAATATTTACCGAAGTCTTGTTGGCTAGAAAAGGATGAAGCAATCCATAAGAATCCAAAAACAGTCAGATCATTTGATGCCTCCATAAAGACAAATTAGGAACTTTAAAATCTCACATGTTTCCCGACGAACTGCTGCAATCTAACTTAGTCATCTGTATAAGTAACACGACTTATCGGATAGCTATCTACATGCACTTTACAAACGTATTTGAATTTTAATTCCACACATTTTCTGTTACCTTCCGTGCATTAACCAAAATTTAAAAGAAAGATACAGCGGTCAATATTAGCCTAGCAAAAGATTTGGTGTAAATATTTTGATTTCTTAATATAATAACTGAAGACCAAAACTAAAAAGAGTTAAATTAAACTAAATGCATTCATATGCTGCGATGCAAAATTCCCATTTCCTCTTCATGTTAAATGCAAATATACTCCACTAATTGATTACTTTAATCAAGGTTGTGATCTTGATATAAACACCTGACCCATTATGCAGGTAAATTTGTCGATGCAAAATAAAAATTGTAAACTATAGATATGACAATTCATCCAGTAGTTCCTTATTAGAAACACATCGCGTACTGTTCAAAATTTGCCGCGAACCGGACTTGGGCACGTCTGCTGTTGCTCTAACCACTAAGCCACCCAGCCGAGCTAATTGCTGTTTGTTAATCTGCTCTTCGACTTGGCTGATTGAAATGTGGGTAATTTTCTTCATACGTTAGGTTTCGCTGGCTCAAAAGCTAAACTGGTCCCGACTTCATGACAAAAAGCGAAACACAAAATCTTTTACGCTATCTTAATAGGACTCTTTATTCGTGTAAGTGAGCTGCAAAAGTCCTTAAAAGGACCAACCGCAATATAATGTGTGTTACCATTGATCATTGTATTTCACGGTACTTGTCCTTAAAAAATAAACACATGTTCAATCTGAAAACTGTATCAATTTTAATTTTTTGGGTATGTAATATTGCGTTAATTTATTTTTGAACAAAAGTTTTCGAACTTGTCTTGAAAAGACTGCTCAAATTTTAAATATGTAGGTAATAAAATATTTATTCCATCGTATGAATTTTTAAATTTTGATTTATAATTTTTTAATTATACATATCATTCTAGATTAATTGTCGATCATTTAGATGTCTTATTGGAATTAACGAAATATAATTCCAGGTCATATTGAGAAAAAACTAAGAAAACGGTGCACTGTTCTGCGAGTCTGTATTTGTAATCTGGCCAGTTCACGCAAATCTTGCATGCTTGTGAGTTTGCAAACAAGAAGAAAAATGAAAAATGAGCAATAGAATGGTTTGCTTTTAGTATCTTGGTTGTTTTGATAAAAACATAGTTTAAAAAAATTAAAGTATTAATGTATTACAAAATAAGGGTTGATCGTTTAAAATTATAAAAAACATACAAGAAAGCGATTTGCAAAAGAACTGGCTCATTAATTACCTATATAATTGCAAAAATGTTTGTCTTATCTGACCTCGATTGAACTATCTGTTTCTGTATATTGTGAGATAATAAAAGAGAAGTTTAACAAAACTAAATTATAAAACTAGAGACTGGAATGAGAAGAACAAATGTAAATTTGTGCAAGCACGCACTAATTCATAAAAGGTTCAGTTAACACAACCTTTGGTCTACAAACATTGATCAATTGCTATAATCAAGGTTTCGATCTTGATATAAACACCTGATCTATTAAATACATACATTTGTCGTTATAAACTAAGAATTGTATAAAGTTGAAAAGACAATTCATCTAGTCGACGGTTTAGTCCTTATTGAGAACTAATCACGTAAAGGCCGGAATTTATCGCGCGACAGGACTCGAACCTGGGCACGTCTGCTTCAAAATCTGGTGCTCTAACCACTGATCCATTCTTCCGCACACTACACTCAATTTTTAGTTATATACAAACTAATGTAACTTGGTTAGCTATAGTACTTTTAGCTGGAGCTCATATGGCATACATTTAGGCTCAAAGTTCCAATTAAACATCCACAATCTCTCATTATTGAGCAGAAACCACACTGCATGGGGAAATGGTATTTAAGTAAACATCTATATAATTAAACGAGCTTTTGTTGCGCAGGAAGTGATAAAAATTACTTTAATCAAATTTGCGACCTTGATATAAACACCTGACACATTAAGTACATACTTTTCTCAGTATAAGTTTGCGAGCATCAAATAAACGCCCAATCCCCTGTATTTAACAAGTACAATAACATAGCAAAACTAATTTAGTCACACGTACTGACGCATTTCGACTTACTATGATCATTATCAGAGTACTATAGAAAACTGATTAGCAGGGATTACACAATTGTAGCATATATATATATATATATATATATATATATATATATATATATATATATATATATATATAGATAATGAATCTTTTCATTGTACCTGACTATAAATATCGGCTGCACAAATTATATGCAGATACGAGCATTAAGGTTTTGCTGCAAATCATTGATTGCGCGGGTGGTGGTGAAAATACGTTAAATTTCATTCCGAAATTGAAGTAATCATCAGATTCTTTTAATTGCAGATATTAGATTATTGCCAGTTATACTGTAAAAGAAATCATCATTCATGTATTGGATGTCTGAGAATTATTTATTTTGTATTTAGTCTTGTAATCTTTCTGGATGGCATGTCCTGTTTAGAGGTTATATAAGCAAACATGTTTTTTGGTTGGGCGAAGCTTTCAAAAAGTCGCATTGTCGTACACTTTATATGATGTTAGCTTCACTATTGCAGGTTTACACATTCGTCTAGGAGATTGTACCATCCTATTATTCCACATTCTTCGCTCAAATATATAGTGGTTAAAGGGCGTAATACCGGCTCCTACCGATAAGTCGCCAGTAAGCACGAAACGAATGTGCATGAGATTATATTTTCCGTTCATGCTGCCTTTGGTTTATCCTTCTGGTCAAAACAGAACTAATTTGTTACTAGGTTCGCAAAACCTAATACATACTTGCATTTATGTCGATATACCCACTTGTTATTAAATTTTGCCTAGTTTATTAGAAGTTCGTAGAATTAAAATTTTTTTAATAAATTTCATTCCATATAATGGATAAATTGTGTATTAGGCTCCTTTTTTTGGGACACTGGGCTGTGATGAACAATATACACTGCAGTCAATTTTACTTTGGAAAATCTACTTACATTTTACATTGGTCCTATTTATCTCTTATTGGACTTAATATCCTTGCATTCCAAAGCGAACTAGATAGGGTGGACCGCGTCAAAAAAACCTATTTCCGGGTAAAAACATTTTTTCTCTTTTCATTTAAAGTTTTGAAGTATCTAGGTTTTTAATGTTAGCAATCTCTAGTAGACTCTCAGATAAACTCCGCGTCCATATTTAATCTAGTCAAAACAAAGATTTACTTTTTGACATCGCCTATAAATCAATATTGATTATGCTGAGGAGTAATTTGAGGCAGCGTGTACGCATAGTGCAATCCGAATGTTTATTAGCAAGAAAAATACACCAGCATTCGACTGTGTTGCAAAACGAGTTGCAAGTAAACGTAATTTTAAAGTCGAATAATACATTCATATTATTTTTTATCTTATGAAATTTAGAAAATTAAGTGAATCCCTAGCGTTTCTTTTTGAGATAATCTGTGAATAAAGAAGAACTTACATGGGTGGTGCGGTCATCGTTAAATCTTTTATACGCAACTTGATGTTGCGGGATAATTGATAGCACTCGTAGGTCGGTAAAATCTTGAATCATTTACATTAAAATATTTTCATATATGTCTGTTCAGGTCTTTGTGTGTGGGTATTCTCGTGGATATATGTGAGTATAGGAGAATATGTATTAAGACCGGATATTTGGGAAGACAAGATATCAGTAATTTCAGAATTATAATAAATATAAATAGATCAGTCTCAAACGAGGATATCGCATTTTCCACAAATTATTTTTGTTATGACTATTGTGACAAACCTGAATATGGGACCGAAAATGAATTTCCGAAAATTTGGAAAGAATTCGGAAAAGATTGGTGCGAGAACAATTTTAGAAAAAGTAATTGAGGACGTTTCAAGATGACAGGACAAGTAAGAGCCCATCAATCAAGTGGCAACCAAATCTGTGCATCTGCAAATGTAAAGAAATCAAGATTTTACCGACCTACGTGCATAATTGTCTGAAAGTACATTTTACAATGTCTACTTGAATGATTTTAGGTGGCTTGCGGAATTAGAATGATTTAATTAATTGGCTCTTTTGGTGGCAATATTTTTGTTCCAACCCGTATATGTATATATTCCAGTCTATAAATTATGCGTGCTTGCAGGAAAATTAGTACAAGCAGTTTAAGGCGTTGTATATACTTATCGCTTG
>JAQBSW010006918.1:0-44858 GCA_029291075.1 Eudiplozoon nipponicum
ATTCACTTTGGGTTCCAAAACCCTATATCCTAACTCACATCTCTCAGATAAGTCATCTATAGAGAGAGTGTTGGGGAGCTGTCTGGCAAAGAGTTTTAATGTTTGGGGAAGATTGTTAATAAAACAACCTTAGCCTCATGGTCCGAAATGTTGGTTTTATACCAACGTTTCCGTAATTCCCTCAGTATTTCTATGGGGCCAAGATTTGGCATATCTAACTGCGCATATTTGCTTATTATCTGCTCAGTTTCAGTGGGTCCAAGCAAGGATTCTACCTCGTTTTGTAGGCCCAAAATGGGATTAGGTAGCTTCCTAATGGCCTCAAGCTTAGGATAAATCCGTCGCTGCAATTCAGAAGGCAGTTTAGCAAAAACCTTCGACAGTTTTTGATGACTGTCATAATCAGGAAACGGGGAGAAAGCGGAGTCTACGCGCATAAAAAATAACTCACTATCTCCATCCCAAACAGGAACATCAATATCTAAAATTGGACCTGACATTTTAACAATCTTACGGGATCTTAAAAGCATAAATTAAAAGCAATATGAAAATATATAAATATACTTTAACGAAACGCTTACCCACAAACAGCTTCCACGGTTGAATAAGAGCAGAACAAAGAAGTCACTGTTTCCAACAATCCGAAGTTGAGTTGTTGAGTACGTACGGTGCCGTTTAGTACGTAGAAAAATTGAACAAAGGACCCGTTGGCCTTTGATGCCGACAACAAATCCACGAATATATACCCAACAATTTCCAGAAATCCACGGTCAGGGTAAAGAAAACACAAATGTCAATCTATTATCCGCGAATATATATATATACCCAAAAAAATTCACAGATGGCCACGATCACGGTAGATAAAACGCAAATCTTAATCGATTTTTATCCCAAATCGATGAAAAAGGAAGTCAATTTTATTTATACCAAAAAAATCAGAACAATAATCAATATCCTGGTGCGGTCGCCAATTTTGTAAACGCCCCGGCTTCAAGTAAATGCCGTACGACGTTACAAACTCGGTTAAGGTGCTCTGAATAGAGATTAGTTACTGATATGGGGGCCCTTAAGAGGGCCTGGTAATGCGTTCGCTTTAAGTCTTCAGAGTTGAAGATGTCCTAGAGCCTTGGGTGGACTCTGGTTGAGTTTTCGCTCCCGTGGTTGAGCTGTGATCGCGTTGTGGATGGTGTCCTGCAGGTCCTGCACTCAATTGGCTCGTCTCTCCGGTATCCCGCAACAAGATGAGTCACGGATGTAGTTAGTTGTTGGTGAAACTATCAAATCACCAGTGTAGGTATTGACAGCCGACAGAGCGCACACGTATTGACAGCCGACAGAACGCACACGCGTGAAGCAGGTAGAAGGCAAATGCCACAACTGACTTGCATGGTAAATTACCGTGCTTAAATAGCATGCAATATGTGTACTTGCATACTATTGGTTAAACGTGGTTAAACGTGGTTAAACGGCAATTTGTTTTTTTCTCATTGGTGCAACGTAAATAAATTTGAATTTAATTTACGCAATATGTCGGCGATTGATTTGTGTCGTTACAGATTCATCATCGAGATAATTTTTTGTAAAGTGCAAGCCTCTTTGGGAAGAAAATCAGCAGAATATTTTGAAAAAAATGTGAAAAAGAAGAGCGAACAAGAATAATAGCAAGGCACACTATATCTTAATTTCTGGAAATGGATGTCAATTTCAACTAGAGAATACACAGTTTAAGAGAACTAAATTTCAACGATAAACTGTTTTCTTCCACTAAACCAATGTAAAAAAATATTGACTTATACGATTAAGTAGTTACTTAACTAAATAAAAAAGCAGTAACCACCGGCGTCCATAGTAATACTAACTAAGTAAATACTAACTAGAATAGAATAGAATAGAATATCTTTATTTGGATTCAAACCACACATATTCCATCAAATAATAAAATTGGAAATTGTACAATATATAAAAAAAAATTATCACATCACAATAAATGTGCAATTAATATCATGTAGATAGGTATATCTCACTAGTTGTACAATACAATATATCAATATCAGAAAGTTCGACTGAAAAGAATAATATATACATTATCAAATTAGGAACAATTAAGGTATAATACGAGTGTAGCATTATGCAAAAAATGATAATCATGACTAGCAATTGCTTATATGTATTGTTGACTAACATGATGATATACTGCATAACAATACAATTTTAATAATACAGAACGTGAAAATAAAAATCTAAAGAATGTATGTTGCTAGACAAAATTATCCTTGTATTTTATACAATCACGAGAAAGTATTATCATAATCAAAATTAAAAAAGATCAGCAGGATTGTAGATCTTTTCTAGTTCAGTACATAAAAATTTAAAAGACATCATAGATGGAGGCGCTTCTCTAATCCCCTTTAAGCAATTGATTGTAAATTTTCTAAAAAGAGAATAAATTCCCCGCAACATTTCCCACCAAAGGAGGAGAGATCGCCGAATGTCCAGATCTATTTCCAACTTCGTGAATCTTTCTTATTGGATTCATATAGACACCAGTCCACTAGTTTAAATAGCACATCCTACGAAACCATACAGATTGCAGTGATACAAACTGTAATCTAGTGGCGTATATAGTGCAGGAGACAGGGTTAATTTGTTTCACAACTTTTATTTGCACAGCTTCTATCATGTTTGATAAGCCCTTTTTTAATGGATTCCAAGTAGCGGCAGCATATTCTAGTATCGGTCTAATCCAAATTATATACATTTGAAATATTATATCTCTCGATATGATATTTCTATTTATTAGTGCTCATCTGTTTTTAGCACTGCTTACTATCCTTTCAATATGTCTCTCAGCAGAAGCTGTACATTGAATAGTTATGCCTAAATCCTTGATTTCTTGCAGGAGTTTCTTTAACGAACTGGTAAGTATTACGTGTGTGGTCTTCTCAAGCAGTGCTCCAAATTACGCATTATCAGTGTTCAATGTGGATGGTACCTCAAATAACGGCTAAACAAAACAAATCGGTTCGTAAATCTGACATTTATCGGATTGTAGCCTGAACTAATTGAATTATTGCGTTTGTTCATAAAATTGTAACGGGTGTGTTGGCGCTGTCTGGCTATTTCTCGAGTCTCCACTGCATTGAGATTAACTAACGTTGCGGCTGGCGGTAGTTTTGTTATGTTGTTCGACGACTGGTTAAATACAATGAGATTGGTGTTTACATCAAGCTCGCAAGTCTGATTTAAAGAATTTTTATCACCACCCGCGCAATAAATTATTGTTTAAATTTTATTGCCTATATATGTATATGTGGCGAAAGCTACAAACAGTTAATGTTCGTGACTGCATAGAAATTGTGCAGCCGACATTTCGAGTCAAGTTCAATGTATGCAAGACTGCTAAAGGTGTGAGCCGCCTATCTAATTTTGCTTTCCGAATATATGCAATGCGGTTTTATCCTCGATAGTCAGTTTGCCGTCGTACTCTGATGCTGATCATGGAGGGTCGAAAGCGACAGTGCGTTGCAGCTGACGTTAGTTTTGTTATGTTGTTCGACGACTGGTTAAATATAATGGGATTGGTGTTTACTTCAAGCTCGAAACTTGATTTAAAGAATTGTTACCACCACCCGCGCAATCAATTATTGTTAAAATATATCTTACTTGAAAACATTAAAATTTTTGCTTTCTGAAATGACGGGGCCATGCAATAGTGGCTTACATGATTTGCCAAAGTCAGTTGCAACAAGTCGGTTACATCTAGAAATCTCTTCTCACGTCAACAAGTTAGGTCTCATTAGGGCATTCAGGTGAACGACTTTGTTAACGACAGTTAGCAGTACGTCGTTCAGTTTTACTGTAGATCATGTCAAATGTGCACATATTAATCGAGTTCAACATACCGACAACCACCACCACCACCATCACCGATTTTCACTCTTCGCTGGTACTGGATCAATGACAATATTGAATAAGCTTCAGACGAAACATGTTGCGCACCAGGGAATAGATTAATTACCTGGCCCTTCTTGTACCCAAATATTTTTTTGCATCCACTGTCTTCAACTTTATCCGGTATATTTCGGCGGAAAGCACAGCCAACAAACAAGTTGACTTAATGATTGTCGGTTTTTTGTGTGACGTGCTTTCCGTTAGAAAAGACTTCCAAAACTGAAAGACGAAATATACAGGGTAAAATTTGAGACAGTGAATGCAAGCACCTTGCTGGGTACAACTACTGCTAGGTAACGTTGAATAAGTTAAGTACAGTAGCATATCCGTTATAAAAGCTGAAGCTAATCGTAACAGGTTCAGAAAGAGCACTAATTATGCGAATAATTACCGTAGTGTGTTTTAAACAGACGGATTGATTTCACTTTACTACTTAATATACTTGTTCCTACTTGTTTGATTTTAAAACCTAGTGATTTGAGATCATTCTAATAATACATCATTTCAAATATTTGGAAGTAATAATTAGTCTGACACGTGCAAATGCTAAATTATTGTCTATTGACTGCAGTTTCATTTAGATGTACGTACATGTGTATCAATTATATTTAACTGAATCTTTTTAGTTATGTATACACATACACATGCACATGCGTGGCGTGCGCCTATTTAATGGTATGACAATAACTGTTATTAACAAGTCTATCCTGAGTACAACCTGAGTGGTTTGAATTGAAATTTAACACGTGCATTGGTCATTCGGATTTCTAGTTTTCTCACTCATAATGGCATGTTTTTATGACGAGTGTTTATGAATTATTGATCTCCCCCCATTTTACATTGAGTGTATAAGACGAATAGTTAACGTAAGCAAATGGAAAATTCTTGTTCAGCCACTCTAGGCTCACTTAGTTATATTAAAATAACAGTTACGGAAATGCACGCGCACACACATGTGAGTGGCGAATATCTAATGGAAGATCAGTCTGATGTATAAATAATAAGGCTAGAGGAAATAACGCGCTTGCTTCATTAGTTTCATTTGTTAAACTTGTGAGGATAGGCCAACTGAAGAAGGCAATACAATTCAACAATAATTGTTTGCGCAGGTGGTGATAACAATTCTTTAAATCAAGTTTGCGAGCTTGAAGTAAACACCAATCCCATTGTATTTAACCAGTCGTCGAACAACTTAACAAAACTACCGCCAGCTGCAACGCACTGACGCGTTTCGACCTTCCATGATCATCATCAGAGTACGACGGCAAACTGACTATCGAGGATCAAACCGCATTGAAACCGAATTGAATGCGGTTTGATCCTCGATAGTCAGTTTGCCGTCGTACTCTGATGATGATCTTCAATGCGGTTTGATCCTCGATAGTCAGTTTGCCGTCGTACTCTGATGATGATCAAAGAAGGTCGAAACGCGCCAGTGCGTTGCGGCTGGCGGTCGTTTTGTTATGTTGTTCGACGACTGGTAAAATACAATGGGATTGATGTTTACTTCAAGCTCGCAAACTTGATTTAAAGAACTGAAGAAGGCTGTCGATAAAGGCAGCCGAGATATTTTGATAAAGAAGGAAAACTACTAGAACAGTGAAGGCTGCGTTAGTCAAAACGCAGATCAGGTTATTTAAATTAATCCAGTTTCGCAACAAAACTTTTCATTCAACACATACTCGACGTTGTAGTCTGGAACACGGCAGAACTCATGAAAATTTAACATAGAATACGTCATTTGGAGAGAAACGACATGCATTCATACAATAGCCAGGAAACAGAAGCCTGGTCAATACTCGAAATTTCGATAAAAGAGTGACCGGACCCGAATCATAACTTTGGAATACAATATTAATGGCCCATACATTCACTCAGACACGCATTCTCACATAAACGCTCAATTAGCTACTAGCAATCATATGGTTGTTGCAGAAAATTATAAATGAAACTTGGTCAAAATAGTTACTGTTCATTAACTTAAACATCTACGCTACATATATAATTTTCGTTTTATGATACGAAAAAATATACTGAGCACTTACTATGTCGAAGAAAGCCCCAATCTCTGCCTCCGTCAACTTTAAGTGATTATTATAATCATGGTTCCGATCTTGATATAAGCACCTGGCCAATTAATTACTTACATTTGTCAGTATAAACTAAGAATTGTATAATGTAGAAAAGACAAATTCATACAGTAGACCGGTTTAGACCTCATTTTAAATTATTCTAGTAATATCCAGAATTTTCACCCTTCTGTAGCACTATATTGTAATAGAAAACAACATGGTTATGTCATCGTAACGCAGGCTCCTGAAAGCCTATTAGTTATTCAATAATAATTCATACGTCACAGGCAAAAAGGATTTATATAGCTCTTAAGTTATGACTGACACAAAATAAATATCACTGAAAGTTAAAGGAACATTAATTGCGCGGGCGGTGATTAGTTCTACCTAAAGGAGAGGCTAACCAGCAAATATTAGTTAGTATATAACTGAAATTTTGTGTAGTGTGTGGCAGGGTCGTTCAGTGTTTAGAGAAGCTGATTCCGAAGCAGACATGCCCAGGTTCGAGCCCTGTCCTCGGCAAATTCTGGACAGTACGCGATGAGTTCCAATAAGGACGGTGTACTGGACGAATTGCCTTTTACACACTCAAATGTAGGTATATAATGGGCCTGGTGTTCTTGCAGGAATTGACAGATCATTATTCAAGCAAATTTGAGAAGTTTCAATGCCTAAAACACAATTTTATATATATATATATATATATATATATATATATATATTTATTTATATATAGTCCTCCGTAATGATGAATATGTAGCTTCATACTTGTTGCTAAATTTCGATTCATACTGAGTTGGCAGTTTTCATGACTGAAGGAAATTTTCTCACAATGAAAAATCACGAAATTAATTTGAATTATGCTGTTTTCCTTTGTCAATTTATACACAAACAAGAGCTTGCCAGTGTGAAGTATGGTCTATTTATGTATATATGTTTTTGTGAATAATTGCATATATAATGTTTAAATAATCAAAATACTGCCCTCAATCTTAGCGGACTCACATATTTAGATGCATTATAACTACATTTACTACAACGATATATGATACTTAGAGGTCGCAGTTTATTCCTGATCTTGAGATAAAAGCAGTGTGATTTGTTAAACGGTGTGGGTTGGTATTTATCTCAATTATTTCATATATTATGTTGTTATAATCAAAATAATGCCCTCAACCTTAGCGGACTCACATATTTAGCTGCATTATAATTGCATCTACTACAACCATATATGATACTTAGAGGTCGCAGTTTATTCCTGATCTTTAGATAAAAGTAGTGTGATTTGCTAAACGATGTGGGTTGGCATTTAACTCAATTATTGCATATATAATGTTATGATAATCAAAATTTTGCCTTCAAATTTCGTAGTCTCGCATACTTAGTTTTATTATAATAACATTTTGTGAAATTAAATACGATGCTTAGAGGTCAAACTTTCTTCCCGATCTTGAAATAATAGTAATGTAACTTGTATTTATCTCAATAGTTGCACATATAATGCTAGTATAATTCAAATTGCGACATCAAGCTTCGTAATCTCACATACGTAGCTGCATATAATTGCATTATATGAAACTAAATATCATGCCTAGTGATCACATTTTCTTCCCGATCTTGAGATAAAAGCAATGTGACTAGTTAAATTTTTGAATCTTTATTTATATCAATATTTGCATTTATAATGTTTCGACAATCAAAATTTTGCTCTCAAACTTCGTTTCTGCATTAAGATTTCGTTTAGTTAAATTAAATTTGATGCTTAGAGGTCGCATTATCTTCCCGATTTTGAGATAATACCAATGTGACATCTTTAATGAGTTCAGTTTTTATTTATCTGAAAAATTGCATATATAATTAATATGCTGCCCTCAACCTTAGTAGTCTCACATACGTAGCTGCATTATAATTACATACAATAGAAATAAATATGACGCTAATAGGTCGCATTTTCTTCAAGATAATAGCAATGTGAGTTGTTAAATGAGTTGGATTTGTATTTATTTCAATAATTGCATATATAATATTTTAATAATCAATATGCTGCCCCCATTTGTAGTAGTCTCACATAGTGAGGTGCATTGAAATTACATTTAATGAAACTAAATATGATGCTTTTTGTGTTGCGTTATCTTCCCGATTTTGAGATAAAAGCAATGTGACTTGCCAAACGAGTTTTATTTTTATTTTTCTTATTAACTGCATATACCATGTATTAATCATAAAACTTTTGCCCTCAACCTTATCAGTCTCACTTATGTAGTTGCATTAATATTACATTTAGTGAAACTAAATATGATGTCTAGAGTTCGCATTTTCTTCCCGATCTTGATATAATGGCAATCTGGCTTTCGAAACGATTTGGAATCGGATTTATCGCGATAGTTGCATATATAATGTTTTAATAATACAAATTCTGTACTCAGCCTTACTAATCTCACATACGTAAATGCATTCTAGCCAAGTTTAGTGAAACTAAATATGATGCATACATGTCATATTTTCTTCCCGTTCTTGACATAATAGCAATGTGACTTGTCAGACGAGGTCAATCGCTATTTAACTCAATAATTGCGTTCATAATGTGTTGATATTCAAAATATTGCCCTGAAACTTCGAAGACTCACATACGTGGCTGCATTGTAATTACATTCGATAAAACTAGAAATGATGATTATGGATCGAACTTTTTTCCCGATCTTCAGATAAAAGCATTGTGACTAGCTTAACGAGATTGATTTTATTTATCTCAATAATTAAATATATAATTCTTTAATAAGCAAAATTCTTCCCTCGGCCTTAGTAGTCTCACATACGTAGCTGCATTATAATTAAATTTAGTGAAACTAAATATGATGCTTAAATGCCGCATTTTCTTCCCAAACATGTGATAATTTGCAATCTGAGTTGTAGCGAGTTGGATTGGTATTTATCTCAATTCCATATATAATGTTTTGATAATCAATCTTCTACCCTCAAACTTCGCAGTCTCGCATACATAGCTGCAATATAATTACATTCAATAACACTAACTTTGATGGTTGGAGGTCACATTTTCTTCCCGATCTTGAGATAATAGCAATTAGACTTGTTCAACGAGTTGGATTGGTAGTTATGTCAAAAATTGCAAATGTAATTTTTTAAGAATCCAAATTCTGCCTTCAAACTTCGCAGCCTCGCATATGTAGCTGCAATATAATTGCATTCAATGCAACTATGTCTGGTGCTTAGAGGTCGTATTTTATTCCCGATCTTGAGATAATAGGAATTTGTCTTTTTAAACGAGTTGGATTTGTATTTATCTCAATAATTGTATATATAATGATTTGATACTCTGCCCTCTACCTTGGTAGAGTCACATAAGTAACTAAATATGATGATCACAGTTCGCGTTTTCTTCCGTAAGTACAGATAATAGCAATACGACATGTTAAACGGTTTGCATCAGTATTTATATAAATAATTCCATATATAATATTGTGATAATCAAAATTCTGTCCTCAACTTTCGTAGTCACACATACGTCGCTGCATAGGTCGCATATTGTTCTTGATCTTGAAATAACTGCAATAGGACTTGTTAAATGAGTTGGATTGGTATTTATCTTAATAATTGCATATATTATAATTTAAAAATCAATATTTTGCTCACAAACTTAGTTGTCCCTTTTAGGTAGCTGCATTTTGATTATATTTACTGAAACTAAATATGATACTTATGGGTCGCATTTTCTTCCCGATTTTTAGATAATAGCAAGATGAATTGTTAAACGGGTTGGATTGATATTTATCTGAATAATTGAATATATAATGTTTTGATAATCAAAATTCTGCCCTCAACCTTCGTAGTCCCACATACGTAGCTGCTTTATAATTTAATTTATTTTAACTACATATGGTGCTTTTTTGGTCGCATTTTCTTCCTGATCTTGAGATAACGGAAATGAGACTTGTTAAAGAAGTTGGATTGGTATTTATCTCAATAACTGTATATATAATACTTTGATAATTAAAGTTCAGCTCTCAAGCGTAGTAGTCTCATATACGTTGGTGCAGTATATTAACATTTAATAGAAGTAAATATGATGCTTAGATGTCGCATTTTCTTCCCAATCTACATATAACAAAAATTGACAGTTTAAACTTGTTGAATTGGTATTTTTCTGAATAATTTCATATATAATATTTTGATAATCAAAATTCTGCGTTCAAAATTATTAGTTTCACATATTTAGCTGCATTATTATTAAGTTTATTGAAACGAGATATAGTGCTTATGTTAAATACTGTTTGTTGCGAAGAACTAATATATATGCAAGTATGTATTAGGTTTTGCGAACCTAGTAACAAATTAGTTCAGTTGTGACCAGAAGGATAAACCAAAGGCAGCATGAACGGAAAGTATAATCTCATGCACATTCGTTCCGTGCTTACTGGCGACTCATCAGTAGGAGCCGGTATTACGCCCTTCAACCACTATATATTTGGTAGAAGAATGTGGAATAATAGGACGGTGCTTATGTCACGTACCATGTTCGCGAGACCACTAACGGTAAGAGCTGCATATTCAATTTGACTTTCCACGTATATGCATTTTGGCTTAATTCTTGTTATTTAGGTAGATGATGATCATGGTAGGTCGAAATGCGTCAGTACGTGTGACTGACAATAGTTTTACTAAGTTTTTCAAAAACTATTTAAATTCAGTGGGATTTTTAATTGCTTCATGCTCGCAAACTTGATTTAAATAATTGTTACCATCAACTGCGCTATCATTGATTTCTAACTTTTTAATATTTGCCATGTCAATCATATGCTACGTTCAATTTAATTCTTGTATTACTGGGAGTTCAAATGTTCGTGGTTTAAAATTTCGTAGCTACTTGTGAGCTTTCATCGATATTTATCCTTATTTATCGACATTTTTTGTGTGTGCTTTGTAATAAATTGATTGAGAACCACCGCGAGTGAAATGCTCTTTCAAGAATGTTAGATTAAAGTTCACATTCGATTAATAATACCGCCGCGTTGTCGATGCAATATAACGGCTAAAGAACAATTCGCCGACATATTGCCTAAATTTAATTCAAATTTAATTTATGCGGCACCAATTAAAACAAGAGAAATTTGCCGTTAACCAATGGCGTGCGAGCTTTCGTTTTCAGCGCTTTATAAGCACGGTGCATATAACATGTTTGTCATAGTCACGTTTGATTCTTGCTGCGCACTACGTGTATGTGCTGTCTACTGTCACACTGACTGTTCATCTACGGTGACTTCTGGACTTGCTTCACAAGCAGAGTCACCTAGTCACAAAAATCTTGTTGCTGCACAACTAGTGAGATGGAGCAACATCTATTTATTGGACCTCTGCGTGTGCCAGTCACCACGGCGTTGTCGCAGATCTTCAAAGTGACAATTCTGAGCCTTCACACATCCTCCGCCGCTGATTTCAACGCCACAACAGAAAGAACATCAACCAGTCAACCAGAGCCGGTCTCAAGTGTCTAGAAGTACTTCAAGACATTGCTACACTGTCTAACTTTCTCGGCATTTGCCGGAGAACGCCATTCCTAGCCTAATAAGGGCCATCAATAGTACTTATTCTCTGATTTAAACAACACCTAACCGCTTTGTAACTTCGTACGGCATTTACTTGAAGCTGGGACGTTTACAGCAATTTTATTTATTTAACAAGTGTTGTGTACTTTTGAAGAGTCTTAAATCAATCCTGTTAAAATGTCGTCCTAATTTGCTGTATTTGCGACAAACATATTTGAATGAGGATTCCTCCAATTAATGTTAATAAGCCTGATCTTTTATGTCCAAATTGTTATATGCATGCATGCCATAAATTACTATGGTCCTCTCGATTCCTCTCTCTATCGCGCGCTCTCTCTCTCTCTATCTGGATCCTTAATTCGACGAGATTTTTGTGTCATTTTAAATTTATATACTTTGAGATTACTACTGAAAGAAACGTTATTTTTTAATAGCTTGCACTAAAAACTCTCCCTATTTATTAGCATTAGGGTTGCACTTAGGATGTCGTTAATAAACTGGAAATTGAGTATTAATTATGCTGAGCGTTTCATACTAATTGAACTGGCAAGGATTGCGATTGACCCTACTAAATTCAAATCGGGTCCTATGCACTTTATGTTAAGGGAGCTCACATGGTTGATAATATGTTTATTTATATATTTTTTTCTCAGAAGGGAAAGTGATGTAATGATTCAAATACATTCGCCGACATTTTGTCAAAATTAAATTTAAAATTTATTACTCTGGAACACTGAGAACGCGCAAACTACCGTTGACTAATTACGTGCGACTTCGCATCCATATGAGTGTAATACAATTACCACGCACCACATTCTACTCTGCACGATACCCGTGATTGCTGTCATTCTTTTTTGTTGCACTGACTATCTATGCCGAAGGTTCTGCTTGCGTTTACCACGCTGTGTCACCAATTCGGCTAGTCTTCAGTCAAGCCAATCTTCTAGTTGATGCGCATCCAGTTAAACGTAAACGATCATTAAATAATCGAAATCCTACGTGTGCCAGCCATTTCGGTGACGCTGCACATCTTCAACAAGACTTGTATACGTCTTCGAACAGAAACTAACAAATCCTGCTTCTTCAGTTCTACTCATTCAAGTGCATCTGCTTAAAGAATCACCAGTCAAAGAAAAGAACGCAAAGAGCCAGTGTCTAGAAGGATCTCTGGACATCCACACGCAGTTAATATTCACTAAAACTCACGGCATTTGCCCGTGAATTTGCACCAAAAGTAACAGCTCTAAACCGAATTCTTATTTTTTCATTTTGGTAACGTCGTACGGCATTGCTAGACGAGGTGCTATATCAGAGAGGTTTATTCAAACAAATTAGCTGTGATATTCATTGAAATTCTATTTTTAAAGCATTTGATCCTTATTTTCGATCTGCAAATTTAATCGAATAGAATATCAAATTTTAATATTGATTCAGCTTCTATATTGTATATGCAATTGTGGCATCAATCGAATTCTGTCTAGCAAGAAAAATGTATTGAAGGAAATTTTCTATAGAAATACTCTTTAGAACGGGTTTTAGCATTTGTCTCAGTTAATTTGTTTTTAACGCTTATATTTTCGTTAACGAGCACACCCAAGACAAAAAATCTTGCAACCTCGAACATAAAAAGCGAATTATCTAAAATGACATACAAAAGATTTAGGAAAATTACCATGCAAAGTTAATCGCTGATTACTGAAATACAACTACAATCTTTAGTCATACTAATTTAAAGAGTTTCACAATATTCTAGACAATGGGGTTTTTTATAGAAAACTAAACATAATAAAGAAGTGATGATTTAAGCAATGGTAACCTTAAATTCGTTTCCATAAGCTAGTGAATTTCGACGTCTCAATAAGACACTGTCAATAATTTGGATTTCCTATACAAGAATGATTTTCGAATGGTGATTAAACCATCACATAAATGCTAATTTTTATTCTCTATTTGATTCAGTTAAGGTTTGACTTCAAGTAAATTCCAGTTTTCTCCAACTAATGCATCTTTGACGAATTATGGACAGTCCACGAACAAGCTCATTGGATTATTTAAATCAAGTTTGCGATCTTGATGTAAGCAAAGGTCCCATTATCTGCATACATTTGCCGGTATAAATTAAGTATTACATAATGTAGAAAAGGAAATTCATCCAGTAGACTGGTTTTCTCCTTATTTATAACTCATCTTGTACTGTCCAGAATTTGTCGTGGAAAGGTTGCGATCCTAGGCACGTCTGCTTTAGAGTCAGTGACTCTAACCACTGAGACACCCTTCCGCACACAACACAGAACGTTTAGTTATATACTAACTTGTGTTTTCAGTCAGTCTTGACAATACAGGATGAGTTTCCGATAGGGATGAAACCGGTCTAACGGATTAATTGCCTTTTCCACCTTATACAATGCTTGGTTTGTACCGAAAATCCATGTATATAATCGGATCGGTGTATATATCAAGATCGCAACCATGATTTAAATAATTGTTATCACCGCTCGCGCAATTAATGGCCGCTTAAAGCCCAGTAGATATAATTCAGTGGTGTAATATTAATAATTATTATTTTGTTATCCAAAAAATCGCCTCTTTGCGGAATAGTAAAATAGCTCCATAGTAAATAGTGATAATAAACATGCATCAATATCTAAAGCAATAGGAGATATAGAGTTAATTCAAATAAGGACGACATAGAACTTATCCACGTAATAAGGCATATATGGAAAAAGTTTATGCATAGCAGGAAGCTATTGTATGCAGAATAATTGATCATCAGCTAAATAAGCCAGAGAAGGTTTCACATGATTTAAATATAACCTGGTGAATTATTTGTGTGGGTCTCAACACTTGCGTTTTCATCTTCCAGTTTGATACTGCAAAATGAATGTAGTTAATCCAACTTGATCGAAATCAATTTCCAAAATTAGCCTTATAACGTACGGTATATTACAGGTGAGTTGAGTTCAGGTAAAAAGAAGATGGTATTTTTAAACTGTTTTTTATATACCTGCTTTATAAAAAATTGATACTTCATTGCACCATCGAATTCTGAATGCAAATTACAAATACATAAAAATAGTTAATCTGTAAATGCTAAATGGGCATAAATGAAAATTTGCATAACGAATATTAAAATACGAGTATATAAATATATATAGCTGATTGAAAGATTACAATCAAATCGTTATCCACATGATCTAACTTAAATAATAAATAAAGCGAAATATATAAGTAAGTATGACACTGAATTCTACGAAATTGAACCAAATGCCATCTGGTTGAATTCCTCACGGCAGAAGATCTTGGTTATACTGATAAGAACAAAATAATTAAAAACAGTTTGGTAGACGAATGACATTTTTTATATTTGACTGCTGTTAATTTATAACAACATATAATAAATATGAAAAGGACTAGTTAACTCATTAAAACTCATAACCGACTCTATTTTAATCTATGGAGAAATTTCTAATTGAGTTTGGAATTTATATAATGCGTCATTTTTAACATTATTCAATATAAGATACACGACCATATCTATTATTTTTAAATTAATTGGTGACTTGAAAACTAACCTAACAACATTTTAGAATGTTCACAGTAAGGTTTTATAGCATTAAATTCACCAGTAGCAATACAACTGGACGAATTGCCTTTTCTACATTATACAATGCTTAGCTTATACTGACAAATATATGTACATAATGTAGCTGGTATAAATATCAAGATCGCAACATTAAATTGAATAATTGTTACCACCGCCCGCGCAACAAATTTCCATGTAAGCAAAAAATTGGTCGGGACCTCTTCCATTAATGAAGCCCAGCAAGTGAAACGTTAAATGGTCATTTAAAAACAAAAAATATATAGTTGGATTAATCACTTCGGAAAATGCATTTGAGTGTCAATAAGGACAAAACGTAGGTGCTTGTGCGTTTGAAAATTTATTAAGCTCAAAGTGTTGCAGAACGTGATAGGATCTATTTCAAAATAGTACATTTTTTTTAAATATGAAAACAATTCTTTAAATCAAGTCTACAAACCTGATATAACCATCAGTCCCACTGTACCTAATCAGATATAAATCAGCAGGACTACCGTCAGTTACATGTACTGACCATCATCAGAGTAAAACAGAAAACTGATTAACGAGGGTCAACCAGCAATGTGTATATAAAGAAATCAAAATGTGATATGCGGCTCTCACCTCTAGTTGTCTCGCATACATACTTGACTGGAAATGTCGGATGTACAGTTTCTATGCAGTCACGAATCAAATCCTATTACTCTTCGGTACATATAATCGACTAGTGCTGGTTTAAAAGTGAAAACTGGTTGCTCTAGCAGATCTTTAAGAGCTTTAGAAACTCACATACAACTAACAAACAGCAAAGGTAAGAGAAAATCAATAGAATGTATGCCCACAATTTGATGATTTGTAACAATTAAATGTTAGTTTTCGATCAATTAACGAAAGTAGTTAATTTTGTTTGTTTATATATGTAACTGTCTGATTTTATAATAATAACTAATGTTTCAAAGGAAAAGTGGCTAGCTTATAAATGAATGTGTGTATAAATGTTAATAAACTTAGTTAGCTAATATCATAGTATCGTATTATATATATATATATATATATATATATATATATATATATATAAATGAACTCCTACCCATTTAAAAAAATTTCTATATGCACGCCTAAGATGATTGGGCAGCTTAAAATAAATAACGAAGAATTGTGCCAGGTATATATTAAGACTCTCATATAATGCGATAATCGCAACCATAGTGTATGTTTTCATTATATAAATAATTTAATAAGTATTCATAAAATTTGCTACTCCTTCAGAACTATTGTTAATGTCCTACCTTAACCAACATATCAAATGTTTAAGATTCTGTGTTATAGAACAAGAAAATGCCTAATTTTATTACATCACACATTGATGAATTATGTCATTTAGTTGAGGTAGCTAATGGAAGTTACTTCAAAGAATGCGATAAATTTGAAAGAAAACACGTGACACCTAAAGCCTCGAATACTTCTGGTATTTTATTTATGATTATCTAATGATATTAGAAAAAAGTATCATGTCGATCTAGTTTATATTGAAGATGATGCGCATATGTATGTCTTAAACATATTTTACATTACTGAATTTTGTAACAATGTGGTGGTATGCTAAAGGGATAATCATGGCATTTATCGATTGTAAAATTTTTATGCATTATTTGGAAGATGTCTTTAAATAAACCGTCTCTCTAGCCTAAATTTTGTGTCCATTTGATGGATGATACATGCGTTTATAGGAATAATTTTTACAAATATATGATGAATTCCGTAGATCAGTGGACATGCATTTTATGATTGCAAACGAGTAACCTGTTGAATTACAGTTTCTTATGTCAAATTAATAAGGATTTATCTAAGTCTGTTAGAGAATATTTATAAAAAGGATAATAATTTAATAAACGACGCCTTGTGAATCATCCCAAGATTCTCCAAAATAAACGCACCATTTAAACCTAATGTCTAAAATTTAAATAGGTTAATCTAATTCAACAGTTTCTAACGCTTATTGTATGGGAGGTCTAAAAATAATGTACGATTATCACTGCTTGTGCGATCTTAACTCATTGGAATAAAACCATATACAAGCATATACACATAATTCAAAATTCAAACAACAGAGCATAGCTGAACACAAAATCACGATAAAGCTGATGAACATTGCAGACATTCAGCTATGATTCTGCACTAATATTCGATGATTTAGACAAACAGTCAAATCAGTATAACTGCACAACTATAATTTACTCTGATATCTATCTTAAATTTAAGTCAAACCATTCCTACCGGATGTTAGACTGTATCATCAAATCAATGCCATTTCGTAGCCTTAAAAAAAAGAAATAAAATTCGAAAGACTGAATTAAATAGATTTCGATAACTTTTGGAATGCGTGTTTAGTTATATATTACTAACACGTTTCTCATGTGCAAGGATTAATTACTTTATCCAATACATTAACCGCTACATGCTCCTTTTTCTTTCAAGTACCTACATAAGAAGAGAAATATATATATATATATATATATATATATAGAGAGAGAGAGAGAGAGAGAGTCGCGTCTGCTGGAAATTCTGAAAATACTTGAGGAGTTTCCAATGAGGGAAAACCCAGTCTACTGGATGAATTACCTGATCTGCGTTTTGACTAAGGCAGCTTTCATTGTTCTAGTAATTTTCTTTTTTCATAATATTTCGATCTACATTACCGTAGATCTTCATCAGATGCATTTCACGATGAATTTCCTTTGCTACTCGGTGCAATGCTTAATTTATATGGATAAAATATATTGAATAGTATAATACAGTAAGTTTAAAAGGAAATTGAGTGATATAAGGGAGCAGCCAATCATTTTCCTGCATCTCATCCAGTTCAGGTTCAGTTATCGAACATGCTTTTCATGCTTAAATTAATCAGCCAGCAGTTTGATCATCCATAGAACTTCGTACGACGCTAACTAATTTCTTCTAGTGCATTCGGTAGTTATTTAAAATACAACGTTTGTGTAACATAAGTGCAAGTTTTCACTGATTTTAAGGCGGAATCTGAATTGATATTCACAGAAACAGCCGAGTTATACTCAAATAACTCTGAGTATAAAAGTCGATTTAATGCTGCTTTATTTGATCCGGCAAA
Organism: Eudiplozoon nipponicum; assembly: GCA_029291075.1. Taxonomy (NCBI): domain Eukaryota; kingdom Metazoa; phylum Platyhelminthes; class Monogenea; order Mazocraeidea; family Diplozoidae; genus Eudiplozoon; species Eudiplozoon nipponicum. The sequence continues at coordinate 18,292 of JAQBSW010006918.1, forward strand.
GGCTTACTTATAATGGACAACTAAGAGTGTACATAAAAAATAGGGAATATTTTAATTGCATCAGATAAAAAAGACAAAGTTGAGCGGAATGTAAAAATGTTTTTAAATATTCTTTACCAATGCTGGTTTAAATGATAAAGCCACTGCCCAGAAGATGAGACTATTTTGTTTAAGAACACCAACAGTTTACGGACTATCGATAGCGCACAAATAATATTCTCCATTGGGGCCAATGTTCTCAATGGCATTTATTGACTAATTGATTGGACCGCATACTAGTACCGTTGCATAAACCACTAACTAATTATTACTTTTACGATTCCTTTACGTGTTTTAGAATTATTCAAGATAAAACTGTTAGAAATAAAGTTGTAGTGTTTGTTAATGTGACGCCTATGTTAAGAAATAATAAAATTGGTGAAAGTATTGGCATTTTAGATGAGGCATTATTCCAAAAGATGTTATTATCTCGTGTAAAAGGTCACTCTCTTTGCAAAAGTATTTAGCTATGCACGAAGGATATACACATTCGTTTTAATTGACATGCTGGCAGTGTGGCGATGGTGACTTCTCATCTACAGCGTTAGCGGTTAATATCGTGAATAAAAGATTATGACAATTTGAACGCCTGCGTCAAATATAATGGTGCATACGCGTCTGAAATTGAGCAACAGGTCCTAGAAATTTTGGACGTATGTTCTACAGATGTAACTTTTAAGAGAATTTCCAAATGCAATACCAGAAATAAATTAGAAATATATGAAGCTTTGTGGATAAACTGAGTGCAGCCTGATTTATGCAAACTGAAATAGCAATTTTAGGCGTTAAGCCTGAAGCACAGATGATTCATGTAAATGACATATCGATACGTTGTCTTACATATTCTGTCTGTTTTGTTATATATATATATATATATATATATATATATATATATATATATATATATATATATATATATATATATATATATATATACAAATTGGGAGATATTCTAAAGCCAAAGATAACTGGTGTCGATGGCGAAAATTCAAATTAACTTTGGATGACGATAAGTTTCATTATGTACAATGTAGGTATTACATTATGTGAAATTTTTGGCTCCCGAAGAAATATTTATTAGATCCCTGTAAAATCTATGGAAACACTCGACACTACGCTTATAATAATACAGCGACATGTATATCGCCGTCCCACAAAATTCGTCTTTTTAGAGTTCATGGGCGCATTTGACCCGGTGGATCGTAATGTACTGTTAGATATTCTGTCAAAAATTGATTTGCCTGCTAACATTGTAAATATTATACGTTCTCTATACACAAACAATTATGTTTACGTCAAGGTCAACAACGAATTAACAAGCAGTTGTGTTCATTAAGGTTGTCCACTTATACATTTTTGTTTAGTTGTGTGATAGATAATATTATGAAAAACACTCTTTCTCCTATAAGTTCAGGATGCAGGTGTTGAATTTCTTCATGGTGGTAGATTAGTCGATCTTTATTATGCAGACCATATCATATTTTTGTTCAAAACTCGAGTTCCGTACATGGATGTGAAATTTGCTCTCTCTAAATCCAAGCTATGTTTAAAGGATCAATTAACACTCACTCTAACTCTGCAGTTGCAGAGTAAAGATCTGGACACAGATGACAGGCTCACATAACCTTTTAGCTGTATTAATAACACTGTCAATATATCTGACGAGATGAGTATGAGAATCGCAAGATATAATGTGAATTTTTTTATAACATATAACGTTGATGGAGAAACGTGAGTATTTTACTCTGCTTGCAAGATCGTGTTTACAATGGGACTTGGCTCTGTAAAGTTGATTATTTTAGAAGCTTACAGGCATTGTTTGAAAAACATACACATGTAGGTTACAAAAAACGAATAACAAACGCTGACATCCATAGGCGTATTTTGGATGGGCGAACATGTGCTGCTTGTTTGAAACACAGTTAATGCTCCATCAATTAAGCTGAATCGGTCACGTGTTGCCTATACCTGCTACTGCATTCAAATTGGAAGATATAATACCCACTCGTCTGTAATGTAGGTATCCACGTGCACATTAATGTTCTTGGTTGGAAACTATGCACGATACGTCATCTTGTCGAGGTCAGTGACAATCTTGTTGCAGATTTCTAGTAGAATCGTCATCGCAACTACATTTTCTTAGTTGGGCAGAGTTATCTGTTTGGTTTGGTTGTGTATATAACGTGACACATTGAAAAACGCATTGAAGCTGTATTGCCGATCTTGCCTTGCCTTAACCTGACTTGACCATAAAGGTGATAACAAGATGTTTATTTTGTCTCACTTCTGTATGTTATCTAGGTAAAAATACTCATAGTAACTAGGTACTCCCTCATATAAATCTCTCTCGAATAGTTTGTATGCCTAACTGATTATTTTGGTCATTATTGAAATATTTTCTTATTTTCTTGTCATTCTTCTTATGGTTATATTGCAGTGAAGCATTAGTTACTTTTGACTTTAAGGATGATGATATATTGATTATATTGTATAAACTCCTGTGTATTGATTTCAGTCTTACGTATGTGGATGAAACCACGTGACCAAATAAGACAAAATGTTTAGATTGTTGAACTATATTTAAGTATGGAATTGTCAATAGATTTTACCTATCATGTCATTTACTTGAGAGAGGCTGGAAAGTTAATTCGCGTTATTTTTCTATGAATGACGAATCTTGTGACAAGATAGTTAAAACATGGCAAAAGTATATTTAAAAGTCACCATTAACAAAAGGTAATTTTTTCATGTACATATGTGTCTCGGGTTTACTGGCGTGTCATCTCTAGGAGCGTTACCACGCTGAAATGAAGTAAATGTTGATTTTTGACATGTGTTTAAAAGAAAATTCACAACTAGAAAATCAGGAAACAAGAGATAATTTTTTGTAAAGTGCAAGCCTCTTTGGGAAGAAAATCAGCAGAATATTTTGAAAAAAATGTGAAAAAGAAGAGCGAACAAGAATAATAGCAAGGCACACTATATCTTAATTTCTGGAAATGGATGTCAATTTCAACTAGAGAATACACAGTTTAAGAGAACTAAATTTCAACGATAAACTGTTTTCTTCCACTAAACCAATGTAAAAAAATATTGACTTATGCGATTAAGTAGTTACTTAACTAAATAAAAAAGCAGTAACCACCGGCGTCCATAGTAATACTAACTAAGTAAATACTAACTAGAATAGAATAGAATAGAATATCTTTATTTGGATTCAAACCACACATATTCCATCAAATAATAAAATTGGAAATTGTACAATATATAAAAAAATTATCACATCACAATAAATGTGCAATTAATATCATGTTGATAGGTATATCTCACTAGTTGTACAATACAATATATCAATATCAGAAAGTTCGACTGAAAAGAATAATATATACATTATCAAATTAGGAACAATTAATGTATAATTCTAGTGTAACATTATGCAAAAATTGAGAACTATGACTAGCAATTGATTGTATGTAATGTTAACTAATTTGAAGATATAGTGCATAACATTTCAATTATAATAATACAAAACTTGGAAATAAAATCTCAATAAAATCTGTTTCCGATAATAATTATCCTTGTCTTTTATTCAACCATGAGAATGTATTATCGTAATCAAAAAAATAAAAAATATCAGCAGGATTGCAGACTTTTTCAAGTTCAGTAGATAAAGTTTTAAAAGACATCTTAGATGGAGGCATTTCTCTAAGCCCCTTGGGTAATAGGTTATAAATTTTGTAGATTTTCGAGAAAGAGAATAACTTGCTCACTACATTCCCCACCAAAGGAGGAGATATTGCCAAATGTCCAGATCTAGTTCCAACTTCATGACTTTCTTATCGGAGTCATATAGGCACCAGTCCACTGGTTCAAATGGAAAACTTTTATACAATAACACATCCTCCGAAACTACAGTGATTGCAATGACACAAACTGTAATCTAGAGGCGTATATAGTGCAAGAAATAGGACTAATATGTTTCACAACTTTTCTTTGTACAGCTTCTATCTTATTAGACAAACCCTTTTAATGGATTTCAGGTAGCGACAGCATATTCTAGTACCGGTCTAATCCATATTATATACATTTGAAGTTTTATATCATTTGATAAGATATTTCGATTTATTAGTGCCCATCTTTTCTTGGCACTGCTTACTATCCTTTCAATATGTCTCTCAGCAGAAGCTGTACATTGAATAGTTATGCCTAAATCCTTAATTTCTTGTATAAGTTTAATCTCAAACACATCATTAATAACAGCATCATGAAAATAAACATAATGAAAGTTTGTTCTGTTCCCTATTTTAAAGCTTTCGTCTTTTTATTGTTTATTATCAGCCCTAGTGTAATCAAATATTTACTCAAATCATACAAATCTAATGTCACATTATTTTCGGAGAATTCGACATTCTTTGGATCAATTGGGAAGATTATTTTTAAATCATCAGCGAATTTGCAAACTCGAATGTTAAGGATCTTAGTTTCCAAATTTGCAAATGCAATTTTAAATAAAATTGGCCCCAAGCTTGATCCCTGTGGAACTCCACTCGTTACTCGTTTCGATTTTGATATCAAATCGTTTACTTGAATACTCATCTGTCGATTATATAGATAGTATTTAAGTAATCTAAAAATATTCGGATCAATATTCAACAAACTAATCGCATTCAAAATAGCGTCAAAAGATATAGAGTCAAAAGCTTTTGAGATATCTATAAATACAATTAATGCATCTAACTTATTCTCGTCTAATGTGATTACATGTTTCCACATGGAAAGCATATTAGTAGTTGTCGATCTATCTTTCGTAAAGCCATGTTGACATATGTCAAAATCAGCCGGTAACATACGTTCTAAATGATCTAGTATCAATCGTTCTATTATCTTCAAAAACGAAGGGATAATAGAGATTAATCTATAATCACTGGCGCACGTTGGCTTACTAACTTTGGCAACGGCTTTGCTACTATCGTTAATATATCGATTGGTAATTTCCCATTCTTCAAAATTCTATTTATAAAGTTGCAGAGCACATTCCTAAATGTTAAGGGTAATTGAATCAGATTATCAATCGAAATACCAAGGTGATCTTTTTGTTTTTTTGATTTGATTTTTAACATCAATTTTATCAATTCATCACTGTCAATAACAAGTCCTGATTCCTGGTCTCCCAAAGGATCAGGTATTTCCATAAGATTTCTTTCATTCTGTGGATTACATATCAAATTGCCAAAAACATCATCCAATTCACAGAGAAATTCGTGCTCAGTTTTATCCACAGGTAATATAAGCTTTAACTTTTCCTTATATTTACTATAATCTGTGAGGAGTTTGTATCCTAGTCTAGGATTACTCTTCATTTTGGCCAAAATAATTCGTTCTGATCTTTGCCGAATTATCAGCAGTGATGAATTAATTTCGTTATCAATGAGATCTAACCTTATTTGTTTAATACTATTGATAAGACTACACTTTATTATATTATCTCGTTTAATTCTTAGTTTACACAATTTCCTATTAATTCGTTTCGGTATAATGTCCGTAAACGTAGATGCCTGAAATAAAATAGATAATAACGATGAAGCAGAAGAAACAAACTCGTCAGTGTTTAAGAAATAAAAACTTCCGTAATCAATCAGTAAGCTTAATTCTCTAAATAGATTCCAGTTGATTCTGGAACAGTGCACGTGTGCATTTTCAAAATTTAGTTTCTGTGTTTTGCTACTCAAGATGTTCCATTGTAGAATAATTTGTTTGTGATCCAATTCTTTGAAATAATTAACAACATCATAACTGTACGATTTCACCATTTCAGTTTCTAAGTATACATGATCTAAGCATTGCGAACCTCTAGTTGATTCATTTATAATCTGCTTGAGATCATGGTTAGAAAAAAAATTGGTTATTTCACAGTCCTGTAACTTATTAAAGTCACCTACCACTACATTATAGCCATGGCAGTCAAAGATAGATTGAAAAGAATTGGTAAATGTTTGATCATCAAATAAAGTAGCATACGGCGGTCTATAAACCGCTGTTAAGATCAGATTCTCAAATTGTATAGATAAGAAATCAATGATAGCATTATCATCACTAGTATGTAGAATTTTCGCCTTAAATACAGATTTACTATAAATGAGTACTCCTCCACCTCTTTTATTCAGCGATCTGTCTTTTCTAAATAAAGAATAGTGAGGAATATCAAATTCATGGTTTTCTATGTCATTATTAAGCCAGGTTTCAGATAAAATTATAAAACAAAAATCATTACTTATTATAAAATTACAAAGCAAAACGTTTTTGTTCCTAACACTTCAAAAGTTAGCATAAAATAAGGTAAATGTGGAACACGACTTATCTAAACAATAATCAACTTTTACTGATTCAGCTTTGTTGGCTTCTTTATTATGCGTTTCCCAGGTTTTGAGGCAATTCTTCCTCTCACCCCGCTGTCCACAATATTTATTAATGAAACATCGTTTTTTGATGTTGCGGTCTCAGAGGTTGCTTGATCAGTGGTTAGCAGCTTCCGTTCCTGGTTGTTTATTAACTTTATTGCTTTAGCCAACTTTCGTTGGAGAAACGTTTTGTCCCGACCAATAAAAATGCTGCGACAACTCAGACTCTCATCTTTCTTTTTGTTGATAGACTCAATTTGCATATTTGTTGGGCGTTTTGATAATTTCACAATAACTGGCCTTGGACGATCCGATCGTTTACCCACCCTAAAGCATTTTGCAATATCCGCATGTGTCTCTTCTTTTATTAACGCATTTAGTTTCTGGACATCATTAACCTCAGCATTTTGAGCAAGATTAAATTATACTAGTTGATCTTGCTTGCTGTTTCTCGCTGATACTTCGTTCGCCAATATATTCAATATTTCTTCACCAGATGATTTAATTTTAACAGGTGTATCACTTTCCACTGTTATAGCAGCCAATTCAATCCAAGGCTGAACATCAATTTGTATTTTGTCTAATTTAATGTTTAACGCTTCATTCAGTTCAACTATACGCTTGCTTAAAGTCTCATTATTTTTAACTGCCTGTTCCAATTTCATCGCATTCACAACAGCCTCATTCTTCAATAGGGACACTTCATTTTTTAAATAGTTGTTGTCTTCTTTCAATACCTTCACTGAGTTCTGGAGATCCATAAAAATTTTTCAATTTCAGAATGCGACAAAATTGGAGCCATTTCAAATCGCGCGCGGTAACTGGCTCGTCTCTCTAATTTTACAGCAACAAGATAGGCGTGACTGCAATTGCCACGTCTGAGAAACGCACAGCAGAAGGCAAACGCGACAACTGACTAGCATGTAAAATTCATCGTGCTTAAAGAGCCTACATTGGCTGCTTGCACACCATTGGTTAACGCTTTTCCTCATTGGTGCAGCGTAAATTGATTTAAATTTAATTTACTCAATATGTCGGCGAATTGTTTTGTGCCATTACATCACTTTCTTCTCTGAAAAAAAGAAGAAAAATATTCCTCTCGACAAGGCTAGATAAGAAATTCATGGCAGAATTCGAACCAATAAAAGCAAGTGGTTATTATTCTTCCCATGGATATAAAAATGATGTACCAAAAATGCTGGATTGAAGTATGCTTGTTGGTTGCTTCAACAAATGATATGACACCAAGTAACCACTAGGAATTGCTACACAAATTGTTAGCTGTAGTGGCCGGTCATATCACATGAAGCAAAATAAAGCGGTGTAAGATTTTGGAGCCGCAGCATGAGGATTTCGAGGTAGATCGCGAATGAAGTTGCCAGGTTTAATTTAAAACCTGGGCAGGCTGGATCGCCGTCACTGTGTTTGTATACGACCAAAGGAGCTAGTGTGTGCTCGACGTTGTGGTCATGATATTTGTAGAGTGGCCTCTGTGCAACTGATGAAGTTGAGATATGCATTGAAAGTGGCCTGTACCATGATATGAAGCCGATAACTACTTAGTGTTGCTGCAGGAAAGCGTTAGCTCTAAGTAACTAGTCATACCAAAATGGGCAGAGTGAGTTCAGGTGTGAGCCATACATAATAATGTAAAAATATATACATGAAAACCAAAGGTAACTGCATAAAAAATATTTACTCGTACATTGCCTCAGAGATGGCATAATACCAAAACACTGTTCAAAATGCTACACAATTGTTAGCTAAGAACAGCTGGTTATACCAAGTGAAACAAGTGAATGTGAGAAAAATAAAATGAATCATGTGGATTAAAAGGTCACATTGTGTGACATAGGGCGCAAGTGGTGCACGTAGAGCTGAAAATTTTGATACGTAGAATAACGAAAAATTAATGTTAAAAAATAGCAATTACCTGTTATGCAAAGCAAACTATTGCTCTGTTGAGATTGTAGGCAGATGGAGCCTGAGACGTATGTAGAATGTTGAATACATTCAGGATCAGGTGGTTCGATAAATGGTTTCAACCTGTCTATGCTTTCTTATATCGGTGTCGCGCCTTGCATTATAATGAAGTATTTGGATTCTCTAAAGAAAATCGGGTAAGGACCACGATATTTTGGTTTTAATGGTGCAACAGCAGTGTTGCTGTGAACAAGTACTCTCTTGCAGCTGTAGAGCTGCGGGTGAACGAAGACAGGACGAGGCGTGTGTCTCAGCTTCTGTGCAGACATGTTACCGAAATAAAGTCGGAGGCGGGTAGCTTAGTCTTGTGGGTCATCCTGTGTGGTTAGTAGACGTGGGAGCTGAATAGGCAGGCGTAGATCCATGTCATACAAGAGTTGTGAGGCGGGAGTTTTAGTGGATTCACAAGTGCGAGAACGCACGGCGAGCAGAACTAAAGGTAGTGCATCGACCCAGTTGCCATTAATAGACGAGGATGCTAAAGCAGCTTTGAGTTCCTTATGCATTCTCTTTACCGTACCGTTAGATTGGGGATGGTAGGCAATCATCTGGCGTAAGGTTCATCCCATGAACCGCAAGGTGGTTTTGAAACGATCCGATGTGAAGCATTTGCCTCTGTCAGTGATGACCTCATTGGGAACACCATAATTAGATATCCATGCAGAGATAAAACTGTTAGTTACTTCGTCTGAAGAAATGGTGCCAAGAGGTAATGCTGCAGGCCACCGTGTAAATAAATTATAGTTAGAAGGTAGCTGAAACCTTGAACCCATGTCAGATGAACTATGTCGATGTGGACGATGGCTAGGCGAGAAGTAGTTCAGAAATGTTGCAACTTGGAACGAGTGTGCCACATGATATTGATTTTCTGGCAAATGGCACACTCGGAGACATCGTTTAGCGTTCTGCCTAAGTCTGTGACCCCAGAATCGATCTGTGAAAAGTCGGACAGTTGCTTTGCTTCCTGGGTGAGAAATTGAGTGAATTGAGTCGAAAACCTTTCTCTGAAAGCTGGGCGGCAGAACTGGCTTGTTGGGCTGCGAAACCGTAAAGTAAACAATTGGTAAGCTTTCCCAGAGATGGCATATGAACTTGGTTGGGTTACGGGCTACTGATATTTGAATGTGAATGGCACCACGCTATTCCGTTTGCTGGAGGGATGGCGATAGTGCATGTTCACTGAGTGTCACGGAGTTGACAGTGAATGGCGACGGCGAAGGTGATTGTAGCGAGACGTCTGGCCTGTTCACCATCGATATAAAATATGTCAAATTGCAATTCGCTTAGACGTGAAAGCTGTCTTTTCACTCTGACAGGTTACTTGTCGATAGTTGGAGTTGCGTTTCGTAGTGCGCTAACTAATGGTGCATGCTCTGTGAAAAAACAAATCTGCTACTGCCAATGATGCAGAAAAAATGGCGCACTGCAACCCGCTAACAGTCGTGGGTGACTTGATATTCCTGATTGAATTCGCCTTTGACGGCAAAGTTTGAATACCTTGTGGATGATACGACGTCCTAAGATGTCCACGGATGTAGTTGCAATCTGCGTCTTGTTAAAATTGATCTTGAGTCCGTTGTTGGATAAACGTGAGTGGACATTTCGTAGATGCTTGGCATGAGATTCTAAGTCTGGACTGAATACCATTAAGTCATCGAGATATGACATACAATAAGCGGCATCGTCGAAAAGTATGTTGTCCAGGAATCTTTGAAATGTCTGTGTAGCACACTTAAGTCCAAATAGCATGTAAAGATATTCGAAAAGGCCAAATGGAGTGATGACCGCAGTCTTTTCAATATCTTCTTGTGCTACCGCGATGTGATGGTAGGCTTGTCTGAGGCCAATCACTGAGAAGATATTGCTGCCGTTGAGTTTTCCAAGTAAGGTGTTAAAATTGGGAATAGGATGTACATCAGATTTTGTCACTGAATTTAACTTGCGGTAATTTCCACAGGCTCTGTACGATCCTTTTGATTTGTAGATTAAGTGCAGTGGTGACGCCCATAAACATTTAGATGATCTGATGATTCCCTCTTCCAACAGCTTTGAAAATTCTCCTGGACAGTTTTCAGTTTAGCAGGGGCCAGTGGTCGCTTCATGATTGCAATAGGTTGAACTTTTGTGACCATATGGTGCATGGTGTTGGAGACTCGTAGCTCTGACTTGCCAAGATCAAAAAGCGACTTGTATACTCAATGGATTGCTGATATCTCTGCTGAATGATGCACTGGGGTTGGCTGAATGACCTGTAACTCCAAACGATCAGAGGCAAGTGTCAAAAAAATTTTGTTCAAGTCCGGTGGAGGGGTCGTTGTTCTTTTGATTGACAAGATCAAAAATGAGCCGAAATTTCATAAGGAAATCAAGGCCTATTATATTGTGTGAGACCTTTGCAATGATGAAGTTATGAGTAAATTCACGCCGTAAACCTATATTGAGTGCGCTATACCGACAGCCATAGGTAGGTATGGACTCACCTGTAAGTGTTGCGAGTAAAACGCCTAGCGACATTTCGGCCATTGAATCTCCCTTGAGAACTAAGACTGCTGCACCTGCCTGTAAGATGAATTCTTCGCCAGTTCTGAAATCAAGGAGGTGCAGAAGTTCGTTGGGCTGTTTGGGTGGGTCATGCAAACAAGTAGGCTGGTGATTGCGACGGACATTTTCCATTTGGCTATCTATATGGCAAATTCGGCGTGGACAAAAAGATTCGATAGAAATGTCGGATTGTAAGTAATTTTTTTTTAGTGGCGACGTTGATGCCGTTGATGCGCAGAAAGTACGGTCCTCTACTTTCTGCACCATACGTTTCCCGATTCTGATGCACCACTGCGCCTGTTTTCTGTTGTCTTTCCCGTCAACTGTGGAAATTGACATTCTCTCGGAACGACAGAGACAGACTTGACATGAATAAAAAAACGTCTGGTGATTATAGCACCAGTTCTTTGAGGCATACCTGTTAAAGATTTGCGGGGATCTCGATCGCCTAATAATCTTAGGGCATCTTAAAAGCGTTAATTTATAAGCAAGAATAAAATGTATAAAATAATTTAAACGAAACGTTTTACCACTAATAGCTTCCACAGTTGAAACAGAATCTTCCACAGTGAATATGCTGAGACATGAGAGCAGAAAAACAAATGAAATTAGTTCCTTCAAAAAAACACGCCAGTTCTACTCTTTCGTACAGTCAATGTTCGTTCACAGATCACCAACATGTACAATTTTGTACGTAGAAAAAATATTAAATAGAAAACCTTCCTTTTAAAATATATACCCAACAAAATTCCCCAGAATACCTCGACTTTAGAGAGATTAACAACTAGAGTAATCCTGCTGAGTAATCTCGTTGAGGCTCTGCAGTAACTGCCTCGTCTCTCTAGTTGTAAAGCAACAAATTTGGCGTGACTGCAAAAGCCAATGGGTGTGAAGCAAGCCCAAAAATCAGCGTAGGTAACAAAAGCAGACAGCATGTCGGAGAAACGCACAGCAGAAGGCAAACGCGACACCTGACTTGCATGGAAAATTCACCGTGCTTAAATAGCCTTGATTGGCTGCTTGCACATTATTTGTTAACGGCAAATTTAACATTTTTCTCATTGGTGCAGCGTAAATTGAACTGAATTTCATTTAAACAATATGTCGGCGAATTAATTAGTTTTGATACATTATGAAAGAAATGTAAACGCCCCAGTTTCAAATGTTACAAACATGTTACGTGCTGTGGAGGCTGAGTATAAGTACTGTAAGTGGTCCTTATTAGGACCGGAATTGCGTTCTCCGGCAAATGCCGAGAAAGTTAGGTAGATATGCGGCTCGCACTTCTAGCATTCTCGCATAGATTGAACATGACTGGAAATGTCAGCTGGACAGTTTCTATGCCGTCGCGAGCATTAACTCTTCGTAGCTTTCAACACGTATAAAGTGAAATCATTAGGTTTAAAATACAATGGGATGTTCAGATAGATTGTTTACTTTTCTGGCCCATAATACGTCTGTTTTTGTTTAATTCCCCTTTTAATAATTGATTCAAATAACCGTCTGGGATAGCCATTAGACATTCAATCATTAATTGCTTTATTATATTCGTTTTCATTTGAATCTTGACAAACCAATGTGTAAATTCTTAAAAACCAGCCACGAATTTTTGATAATTTATATTGGAATGGCACAAAACTGCTGTAATGAAAATACTGTGCAGACCTTGTTGATTTATGGTAAATTGTTCTGTTTAATTTACCATTAGTTTCTTTCTTTAATATTACATATAGGAAAGGCAGATTATCATCTTTATCGTGCTCTGACGTGAAGCCGATATTCTTGTGTGCTGTGTTGAAACTTTTAAGCAGTGTTCGTGATTGCGACCTGTTCTTAAGGACAAGAAATATATCATCCACGTACCGAATATATTGAGAACATTTACTTATGTCACTCTTTAATGATGTGTTCTCCAGATGCCCTAGAAAAATCTCAGCCAACACTGGAGATAATGGGTTCCCCATTGCCAAACCATCAGTCTGTTTGTAGATGCTTCCATTAAAACAAAACTGCAAGTCTTTCATGCATAATAAGATAAGCTTGCGTAGAATGTGACCTGGCACCGGCGATGGTAATATTTCGTGTTCTACCACTTTGACTATAATGTCAATGATTTTATCAATTGGAACTTTTGTTAACAAAGACGTAACATCAAAAAATACCATAATCTTGTTTTTAAAATTTATATCTTGAATTTTGTTTACAATCTCAAACGAATCGGCAACCTAGTAGTTTGCGTAATGGTTCAAGTAAACGAACTAGCCATTTAGCTAGTGCATGAAAAGGAGAATTTACCAATGATAAAATTGGCCTCAAAAGACAACCTTTTTTGACTGTTTTTGGTAATCTGTACATTGCACGGACAGTTTCACTAAGATCCGTTTGATCACAATTTCCAATTTTGTTTCGTCTATGATCGGGTTAAGTTATTATTCGTTCCAAAGGAAATGCGTTTTTATCACATCTTTGTTTACTGGCGACGTGTCGGTGCCTAATTTCCAGCACCTTCTTGAGGCAACTATATACAGTACAATACTCACAATAGCAGATCTAAGCAAATGTGGTAACCTCGTTCCAAAACCATTCTATTTATATATTATTTTTGACTCAACACTAGTTTTAATCATAGAATTTGTCTCAGTAACTAAACTCAATATATAACTATTAGTAATTAGCAGACCAATCGTTACCTCAGCTATCTCAAATTTCCGGTATACATAATTGTAGGGGAGAGAGACAGTATCGAACCTTTTGTTATTTTTTATTACTGTATTGCTACTATGTCACGGTAATCAAAATTCAAAAATGATAAAACTAAAACCTTGACTGTCATATACTTTATTTTATTTAAAGCCGGGAGCTCTAATGTATACAATGGTGTATGAGGTATTGCGCACATAGTAACAAATTAGTTTAAATATGGAGCAGCAAGTTACTTAAATGGATAGATATTGAATGTCATTGCGACGCTTAGGTGAAAGATTAAAGAGAGAAATGTAGAGATAGTACGGACAACTGACGTTTTTCAAAAAACTAATCGTAATCACAATGCGAAGTTAGTCAACTCTTAGAGATATTTGCAGAAGAATATATGCTTATATGACTAAAATAATTCATTATACCTACATATATATGTATGTAAATAAAATATCGTAACATTCTTATATATATATATATATATATATATATATATATATATATATATGAAGAAGAATCCATTGTTAATTACATGAATATTTTCTACTTTATTTTATTTATTAAGTTAGTCACACGTTATATCAATATATAATATATATGTCAATATGTATAAAACTTATATATAAATATAAGTGTGTAAAACTAAAATTGCTAATCTCTATATATGTATATATATATATATATATATATATATATATATATATATATATATATATATACGTTTGCATATTTCTAATAAATTATTATTTTTCTCTTTTCTTACTGTTTTTTTATTTACCAATTAATCAAATTGTATATTTATTTATTCACACCTTATATAAATATATAAAATACATATAAATATGTATAAAAACATATATATATAAATATAAGCAACAGTGTGAGTTAAATGTCTTATATATATACATTTGCTTAATTTTTGTCGGGTGGAACGCAACGACCGGAGAGAGCGTGCTTGCGGGTTTTCAACTCTTTCTCTAATTTCGAAGGCTATCGGGTTTCATTTTGTTTTTAATTTCAGATTCTCGGGATTTTTTGTCTGATCTCATTTTTAGGTTACACCAGGAATCTACCTACACACATTTTTTTGGATTTTACCTTCAGTTTTCAAGGATCTTTTCCGAGCCCACCCGATTTCCCTTTTTATTTTATTTTTGACATTTTAATACCCATTCTTTTCTTTTTTTCCTCTTATCAATATTTCTGTTCTTCTATCTCACTCCACCATGAACCAGCTCTCGTCGCAAGCCCCCATCTCCCCGTTCATCACCCAAAAGCTTATCTCTAACATCACTGACCTCCAACAGCAAATGGCGGACATCTCAGGATTAATTGGAGCCCTGACAGGCAACCTTTCGTTATCCACTTTTCAACCCCATTTGTTGCGTCAAGCTGATGCGTTTCTGAATGGGGTAGCCAGGGAGGTTGCCCTGAGAAATCAAAACAAGAGAAACATCTTTTTATGGTCCCCGCTCTCCCCTCTCTCAAAGGATGCTCTGGCCTCTGATATGATCAGCCAAATAGGAGACAACTTTAGCCACCTTAAAGAGATCTCCTCGGGTAAGGGTCAAGCATTTATTCTCTCCTCACATAAAAGACTATCTGACGATGAGCTTCGTCACCTCAAATTGCACTCGCCCACTTTAGCATCCGGGAAAGTCAAACTAAAGCGAGATCATACGCTACTACAGAGGACCCTAGAGAAAGCCCAAAAACATCAACCCGACACCACCCCCCACCTCCAGCTCATCGCGCCTTTCCGGGCTGGAGCAATCCAAAGAAAAGCCGCTCTGTTCACGGCGGTATCCTCGGTGATGCACCTTCCTCCAGACCACCCCTGCTGACTCCCTCCCGATTTGAAGACCTCCCACTCACTTTTAGCCCTTACTCCGCAACCAGCCCTCCCTCTCAGTCTCAAACTCTACCACGTCGCTGAGGCCGACCACGCCGCGCCAAGCCTCCTAACAAGGAAACCTCTCTCCCAAGTTCGTCCGCAAGGTCAACATCTCCACGACAAGCTATTCCTGGGACGGATGCCACCACCCGGAGACCGAACAAACGTAAGTCTGCCAAGGCCAATCGGGACTTCGACCCAGCCCATTGAAACCATTATCGACCCCACCCAGGACTAAAGCGTCTCAGCTCCTGATCAGTCACTGTCCCCGCTCTCCCCATCATCGCAGCTTCAGAGTGCCCCCTCGTGCCCAGACTTCTCGCCCCCCTTTTGCTTTCAAACCCTCCAACTACCTCACCCACCTGACAAACGAGGGACAAAAGAAATCCACATCGATGCTGACCACTCCATCCTTGTCAATGAGCGGTCAGTCACCCTCATCAGCCCTAGATCTCGTCCCGCCCGCCAGCGGAAAGCCCCCGCACGCTTCTCCTCCCCGATCTAACCATCCCTCTCTCAGAGCACTCTCCGCAATTCTCATCAATTGCAGATCACTTACGCCAAAAATCAATCATCTACGAGCTTTTCTATCCTCTAACGAGATAGACATTTGCTTTCTTGTTGAGATCTGGCTGTCCCCTTCCATCCACTGTGATGATCTCTTCCTCATTCACGGATACACGTTCCTTCGTAGCGACAGAACTGTCGGTCGCGGGGGTGGTCTAGCCGCCTGTGTCCGATCCCTTCTTATGCCCAAACGCTTATCGACATCGAACACTCAAGGATTGGAATTTTTCTCGTTTCAGCTACTAATCTATAACCAAAGCATATCCACCTGTGTTGTCTACAGACCCCCTAATCTCTCACTCATCGACGACACTCGCGGGGCCCAACTCCTTTCTACTTTATTCTCTCTACACTCTGATCGGTACGTCGTTGTGGGTGATCTCAACCTCCCCTTGGCTAATTGGCATAACCTAGCTTCGGAAACTCACCCACTGCTTCGACTCTTCGCGGACAACTTGCTACATCAATTCGTGCACTTTCCGACCCGAGGACACAACCAGCTGGATTGTGTACTCTCCAACAACGAGGTGACTGATGTTCACTCTCTCATCCTCCACCCATCGAGAAGACACACATCCGTTCAGGAGATTCACCAACTGGGAAGAGTTTCGCCAACTCTGTGACGCTGTTAACTGGAGGGACCTCTTTCTCCCAAACAATCTCTCCTCGTATTTTACTGAAGTTCATAACATCCTATCCTCCCACTACAACTCCGCCACCTCTATCCAAAACGTACACTCGACGAATAAGTTGAACGTTCTGTTTAAGGCACGGGACAACCTAGAACGCAGCTCTCATCTACGCACTTCGTCACTTGCCCGCGCCCTCGCTCTGAGACGCATTGATGGACACATTAATCAGGCTATCAACAAACAAGCGCTCCACATCGAAAGATGCATCCGCTCAGCTCCTAACCCTCGGGCAAAATTCGCCATCATCAAACACCAATTGTTGCAAAAGCCCAAAACCTCGTATATTAACTTCTCTCAGTCAGACGACCTCTGCTTCGCTAACGATTATCTGACTCACCTTCTCGACTCGTTCTCCACTCCCACTCCGCCTGTTGAGATGTTAGACAACGGAGACTCCGAGAACCTACGCTGGTTCTACGTCTCTCCGGCTTCCGTCGCCCAAGCAGTTAAAGACATTAAATCTAAACACCAATTTGATCAATACGGTGTCTCGGTCAGCATGATTGCTCTGCTTGGCTGGAACGTCTTCTCTCTAATTGCAGATGTTATTAATCATTGTCTCGAAACCACCTATCTTCCCCCGGACTGGCTTTGCTCGACGATCTCTCCTATCCCCAAAAATGGCACTTCCTCGATCTCATCATTTAAAGATCTCCGCCCCATTACTATCGTACCTTCTTTCACCAAAATCTTCGACAGGATCTTATACAACCTAATCTACCCTTTCATTAAGTCTCATGTAAACTTCTACCTCCTTGATGATCAACATGGATTTCTGAACGGCCGCTCATCTTCCACCAACTTAGTTAGTGTTCTCGATCATTGCTACTCTTCTTTCTCTAAAGGGCTTCAGTGCACTCTCCTCTTCCTAGATATATCCAAGGCTTTTGACTCGCTGTCATTTTCAGCAATCGAATCTGCCTTAATGAGAAGCGGTATCTGCGGCAACGTTCTCAATCTTATCAGTTATTATCTTCGAAACCGATATGCGACAGTAAAAGTTGGCAGTAGTCACTCGAGGCCAACCCATGTCCGATCCGGTGTTCCCCAGGGCTCCGTACTTGGTCCCATTCTCTTCAACCTTACACTCGCACACATACAGGTTGAAGACAATCTTTTCAAGCTGTTCAAATATGCGGATGACATGGTTATCGTATTCAGCAACCCCACAACATCCAACCCTTCCTCACCCCTTATATCGGAGCTCCTATCTTCGCTCCACTTGCAGCTCAGCAGAATCGGTCTCAAACTAAATCCCACCAAAACTCGCTTAATGAGACTCTCGTCTGATCCATTCTGCTCTATCCCGGTTGCCAACTACCCCCTCGACATAGAAATAATAGATTCGGCCAAACATCTCGGCATTCATTTCTCTAAGTCCCTAGACTTCTCCCCACACCTTACACACACTACTTCCAAACTCTTCAAATGGGCCCGTCTGATCTGTTTTAAGACTAACAACCCCACTCTCCAACTCACATTATTCAAGGTCTACGTTCTGCCCCTCATTTCTTACGCCAGCGAATTCTACTGTCCTCTCACCCTCGCCTCCTCGTATACTATTGAACAGGTATCCTCCAGATTTCTTAAGCGAGTCTTCCCGAAATGCCAAAATTATAGGGAACGCCTACTTCTGGCTAACCTTCTTCCGCTTTGGTTCACACGTCACCTTCGAGTCATTTCTTTTATCCATAAGATCTCAACTTCCCTACCACTCTCCAACTTTGCCCACCCAAGTCACCACTACGCCACACGTTCTAGTAACTCTTCTATCCAAGCTAACCATACCCCCACCATATTTAAAAAAGTCTATCTCTTCTCCAAAGCCACTAATGTTTTCAACGCTCTTCCCACAGATATAAAGCTCCTATCCCAGCACGAATTCAAAAAGGCAGCCCATCAGTACTTCTTCAACAAACTTCTTTGCGATACCACCGATTGGAAACGAAACTGGTTCCTTCTCAATCCATAACATTTACTTCTCCCCAGGCTATTCTCTTTAACTTCTCTAATCTTCCACTTTACCTCCTTGGTCTTCATCCCTTCTTCTTGACTCACTGATACCTCTTCTCAACCCATTCGCGACCCCATCATATCCACGTAGTGGATACCTTACTAAGTTTTCCTCATCCAATTCTTTTCTTTCTTGTTTCAGCGGAGGACCGATAACCCAACAGGACATCGACTTTCCCTGGCCTTCCTTCAATCACAACCTCGTTCTACGGATGCCTGCGACCCGTGCAAGAAGCTCGTCTTCAATCCGACTGATTCCATCCATGTCCTGGCTATGCTCCATCAACTGAATCTCCACGACAATGGACTCCATCGACCGATGTCTGCCTACGATCCGCCATCTTTATTATCTTTATTTTCGAACTCACTTTTACCTAGAAGCTCTGACAATTCATGGACTTTCTCCAATTGATCTTGTCTAGTCAAATGGAATTTTGTTCTTATTTATTTTTCACCAGATTGAACTATCTTGACGTTTTTGATAACATTTCCCTTCCCAAACCCCCCTGCCATCAAATACTTTGCTAGTCACAATTCCACTCACCTCCACATATCCTACCCTTGATTTGTTATCTCAATGGTCGGGCCAGTTGGCCTTTGATGCAAAATAAATTTATTATTATTTATTGGTATTAATAATATAATAATAATAATAATAACTCAACAATAATAATAATAATAATAATAATAATAATAATACAAATAATAATTTTAATCATAGTAAATAAAAAGTATAATAATAATTGTTATTTATATTACTGAGTGTTATTATTATTGTAATTGAGAATGATTTATTAATTAGGTAAAAGAGGAAAACATGGTCTACAATACAATTAAATACTGTTTGTTTGCGAGCTATTATATATCACAAAGTATGTATTAGGTGTTGCGAACCTAGTAAAAAATTAGTTCAGTTGTGACCAGAAGCATAAACCAAAGGCAGCATGAACGGAAAGTATAATCTCATTTACATACACACAATACAATATTGACTTGCCACCAAAACTGACGAAAACGGGTATTTACATAATGGATAAGAAATTGAAAAGATAATTTGTACACACAATCAGATAGTAGTTTTATAAAAACGTCTCAAATTTGTAATTAATATGGAGAAATTAACAAGATCTATTGATTATGCTTAAGGCATTTTGCACAAATTAAACCACCGAATTAAAGCAGTTATAAAAACGTTTCAGTCTTAAATATTTGAACCTTATGTTTTGCAGCCGAGGACCATTATGATATGAATGCTAAATAGATTTCTACATACAATGTAAGTCAGGTGACTATGTTTGTGAAGCGTAAACAGTACTCTTTGATAAAGTGGCTAATGTAAACAGAAATTAGTGGTGAAGCCCTAATTTTCTAACTTTTATCACATATTGGCTGATGTTGCCACCAAAATTATAATTTACTCGAGTGAAGTTGCTATGTATATTGCTATTTTGCTATGAATTGGAAAAATTATAGCCTGCCGTTGAGTCGTGTGTTTATTTCTACCCTACAAACCGTTCATTTTGTTTAATATGTGAAAACGACCTACTATCCTGAATTCACATGAGATTGAAGGCGTCGAAGTTGGAGGAGAAAAAAATACTTTCACCGTTAAAGCCAAGAACTTGGTACAATTGCAGGGATTCTGCTACTGCAATCTGACGCTGTGTAACGATACAGTTTAAGACGTGCAATGAAAGAAAACCCTGGCAGAGTAAACACCATTTAATGTGGGTTCTTGAGCGTCAGACAACTTGTGTAACCCTAAGTGCCACATGAATTAAGTTAGATGTACATATAAATACAAAAGGCTCTAACTTGGTGGATGATAAAATGTCCACTAGTCTTAGAATTGTTATTTAATTCAAGTTTTCGATTTTGATATATACACAAGTCTCATTATGTACATACAATTGTGAGTAAAAAATAAACATTGTGTAATGTAGAGAACGCAGTTAATCCATCCTGCTTCAAAGTGGTTACAGGAACAGATTCTGAATTAATTAATAAAATCAAGGTTGCGAATTTGATATGAACACCTGATCAATTAAGTACATACATTTGTCAGTATAAATAAACAAATGTTTAGTGTAGTGGTATCTCATCACGTACTGTCCAGAATTTTCGAGGAAAGGGCTCCAACCTGGTCACGTCTGCTTAGAAATCTGGTGCTCTAACCAATGAGCCACCCTGCCACTGGTGATAAGTTCTTAATAGGTATGAAGCCGGTCTACTTGACGAATTTTCTTTTCTACACTAAACAATTATTAGCTCATACTGACATATGTAAGTAATTAATTGGTCTGGTGCTTAGATAAAGACCGCAACCTTGTTTAAATCGATTGTTATCACAGTCCGCGCAACCAATATTTGCTTAATTATATAAGTTTTTTTGTCTCAGCGTTACACATTTTGTAAAGTAAATACGACGTAATAATTCAAGCCTCTTAATATTTGGCATTCATAATAAACCACGTTTTTCGTATGAAGTTCCTTACTTCAGATAGCTTTAAAAGGATTGAGTAACATTTTATATTTTCGTTTTGAGCTTAAACAGCGCGTTAATTGACGGCAACCACAAGCGTAATTTAGGCATTCCTTCGGTGACGCAAATACCTATTTTTTTCTCGTGAGCATGCTGTAGGAGGCTGATAAAAATAAATAAAACCTTTACATTGATGCAAATATTTCGGCTTGAATTAATAGTCGAATTAGTTTTTTTATGCACTTTTTTATGAAACTATTCAACGCCTATGAACTAGAATTCTTTTTTCCTGGTCAACTTACGTTTTATGCACCTTTGAATATTGTGTTAATTTGCAGTGGAATAATACACACTGCATTGCCTAACATGACTTGGCCTTCCATCAGTTGATTTCTGCAATACTCACAGGAATATAAACTAGTTTAATAAAGATAATAGTTTATAGAAATAAATTTGAAATGGAAGTGGTACAAATGAAAAACTTCAAACGTGCTAAATTCGCCGTAATAGGTCATGTAATTATAAGTAATTTTAGATAAATATACACATATATATCTACGCAGAAATATAATTTCCTTTCACGAAAGTCGTAAAATGAAGCATTTCACCTATTACGGACAGAACAAGGCAACGTGCTTGAGGCTGCAAGGTACGAGAGAGCCGCATATCTAATATATATGCAATGCGAATCGATCCTCGCTAGTCCATTTGCCGTCGTACTCTGATGTTCATGGAAGGTCGAAACGAGTCAGCGCGAGCGACTTGCAGTAGTTTTGATATGCTGTTCGTCACATGGTTAAATAAAATGGGATTGGTTTTCACTTCAAGTTCGCGCAAACCTGATTTTAAAAATTGTTACCACCACCCGCGTAATCAATTAATGTTTAATTGTATTGTCTATATATATATATATATATATATATATACATATATATATATATATATATATATATATATGATATATATATATATAAGGAACAAACACAACGTACTCCATGGAGATAACATGGTTACGACAAAGTGTACAGTGGGATTGGATGAACGAATATACTAACGAATCCAGAACAATGGCTGTAGATACTGGTAGAAATAAGATTTATTAATAAATGTTATTCCATGGAGTACGTTGTTTTGTTCTTACATTTTAAAAAATGGTGAAAATAGAAACGATCAATATATATATATATATATATTTGGCTAAAGCTGCAAACAATTAATGTTCGTAACTTCATAGAAATAATGCAGTCGACATTTCCAATCAAGTACAATATGCACTACGGTGTGACCCTCGCTAGTCAGTTAACCGTCGTACTCCGCTGATGATCATGGAAGGTCGAAAGCATCAGTGCGTGCGACTTGCTGTGGTTTTGCTATGTTGTTCGACGACTGGTTAAATACAATGGAATTGGTATTTACTTAGAGGTAAGAGCAGAAAATGTTAACTTTGTAAATTCTAATATTAAAAGAAAAACAAATTTCAGAATTAAATTTAAAAAATTCGCGTTTAGTGTTCTTTTTGTCAGGTTAACCCAACTTAAGCAGCTTAGGCGAGTAAGTGATATTTGAAATAGAATCTTGGTTGTCTACTAATGGAATACTTGCGTTAAATCAATATTAAGGTTTTATTATTTTTATTATTCTCTTGAGTATTTTGAAATTGATATATCACACCATCTAAATGCCCAAAATACATTCCTTATAGTTATAGATAATTTTGTGTGTTGTCATGCATATTTACTTCAAAATAACCTCAGAAATAACAGCCACAATAGTCATATTTTGCTTAAACTAACGGCCTGCAGATCGTTTTCAGAAACAAGGTTTGCAGAAGGCTAACGAATGCTTATTATAAAATATATAAGCACATAATTTCGTGTGTTATGGGCATTATACGAAAATATTTAGCATTGTACATATTTATGACATAATTTGTGCATTCATCTTAGCCTGACCCAATTAACAACAAATCAGTTACTCTGCAGATGTATTAAAATCTGCATTGTTACCTCACTGCAAATTATTCGCAACTCCGTGAATAAATGAACGGAAATTATTGATTTTATTTCAAATTAAAGTAAAGAATAACATCTATGCTCAACCTCAAAACCATATTACTATCTATATTATTAGTCGTTTAAATCACGTTCACCAGCTTGATATAGACAGCAATCCAATTAAACAAAATCAGTCGCACAACAGAAAAATGACTGTCAGCCACAATTACTAACGCGGTTTTTCTTTCTCTCGTCATCATCAGAGCCGATGGAAAATATATGCAAGAATCCTAGACGTGAGAGCCATATATCTAAATTTTATTTCTTTTTTTATGCATTGTAGTTTCAACCAAGCAAGTCGTTCTCTAAAGATTGAAATGGAAGCTCGAAACACATCAGTACGCGTGACTGAAGGCAATTTTGCTATATTGTGCTATACTTTCGTTACAATATGTTTGGTGTTTTTCCCAAAATCGCAGATTTTATACAAAAAATGTTCAAGAACCATTGCGTAATCAATGATTGCTTTATTCTAAATGTTGGAGAATAAAGCGATAAGTGAATGCTCTAAAGGTGTTAATTTATATTAGAATAATGTTTGTAGACTAGATAAAATACAACACATTTATAAGCCGTCTATCATTATATATACTATGACTAATGACGGGACTTTGATTAGGCGATTTTGATAATATAAAATAAAGATTGCGTCAGGTAGTAATGGGAATTAATCCAGTAGACCATTTCTGTCCTTATTAGGAACGCATTAAGTGCTGTCGGGTATTTTCAGCGAACGAAGCTCGAATCTAGGTACCTGTATGTCGGAGTCTGGGGCTATTCCCTACGCCAATTGTGTCGTATACAACGCACAACTTAAAGTCAAACATCAACTTAAATTTTCTGATTAGCTTTTCTTTCTTTTGGAATTTTTTAATGCCTGAAGTTTAAACCATCCACACCAGATATGTCAGTATACAAAATACAGCATGCCATTTGAGTAAGTAATTTGATTCAAAGTATTGAGGTAAGATTTTGAATATACGTATTTTGTCAGTATAAACCACGCACTGCATCCTGTATCAAAGGAAATAATTCCAACAGACCTGTTTTTTCCTTATTGAGCCATCCACAAGAACTGGTCTGAATTTTGAAACGGACGATACACGAACCTATGCACATATGCATCTGAGTCTAAGACTCTCTCCACTATACTATTAGTTCCACATACTACATGCAATTTGAGTTTCGAAACGCGTCCTGGGAAATTTCTGGAGTTCACTTTATGATATCCCAATAAGAATGAAACCGGCCTACTGGATGCATTTTTTTGCTACCTGATTCAATGGTTGGTTTATATTGACAAAATAAATATATACGCACACACAAATATATAGAAAGTTATTACATTTATGCCGTGAGTAAAAACTAAACGTTGCTCAATATATAGCAAAAATAATTTCTCTTGCAGATTTCATTCATTTATATATGGCATTCATAAAAATTGCGGTGAGCGAAACCTTGGTCTCCACACATTTCCATACGAATATTCCAACTCCTCTACTGCGCCTCCAAATCCGAGCTCCATCTAAATTGTTTTTTTATATACCGACTCATGTTTGTTTGCTCTTCCTTTCCTTCATGCAAAGCCTATTTAATCTCGCATTAGATCTTATATTTCTAATGAAATCCATGATCTAAAGTGCAGAACAGACAACGTTTTACCTTGAAAATTTATATGGAATTAAATTACTACACCATAATTTGATTATATTTTTTCACCATAAGGAAAAATTTGCATACAATAAAAAACACTTACACCAAGAAGATCGTTACTAAGTTCCATGTATCAAAATTTTAACCGAACTTAGCACCCGATCATGACACACGGAGAAGCAGCAGAATGGCGAATTGAATAAAATGCAATGCAGATAAGCCTAAGTGCTCTTATTTTTAGAACAATTATTTTATATAAATATCATAATATAAAATTAATACTTATTTATCAATCAATTATTTTTAGCAGTTAGTTCATTTAAATTATGCTGAATAATCAGAACTTTATCAAAGTAACAAGACCATATTGATGGTCAAATTTAGTTTTTCCTACAGATAATTTAGATATATTGTATTTTTTTGTTAATTAATGGCATATTAATCAACAAAATATTTTGTCTTTATTAAATGTTGGATTTGGAGACTCCAGGAAATGGCATAATGTACATATTCCTGAGCAATTCTAGGATAGCCATCAGAATTTAACTTGATATAATTGAATAACATTGTGTATCAATAGCCACTTTTAAGACAAAGAATGAACAAAGGGTCTTATCTAGGGCGGACATTATTTCATCAGAAATTCCTCGCAGAAGGACCCGTGTAAGGAAGAAGCAGTCAGCCCAATGATAAAAGCAGACTTCGAGCCGAAGTTAACAGAAATTAATTTATATTTGTAAATTTGTTTTATTAAATCGATGCTCGTTATGCGACAAAATACTATTTATAATTGAGTAATAATAAAACATGTGTGTTACATTTACAAATGGCTACTTATGGGTTAGAAACGTTGATTCAATGACTGAATTAACAATTTAACTTCAGAATTAGGCATAATTAAGTCTCGTCTGGACCATAAACTGTTAATAAACACCAACGATATCCGAGTTCATGGCCCAACCGGTAGAAGTGGGCACAAAACTTTGTATACATCTATCAGAATCTTGGACGACACGATTTTTATGGCATTGCCATTTACAGGAAAATTGTATTTGCTATTTATACTGAATAGTCAACCAGTTATGTATAGAGAAAATTAAATAGAAATGGAATTTTTTGTGATGGAATAGCAGAAATGCGCTTGCATAGACGAGAATTGTCATTTAAGAAAACGGCAGAATACAATTCTCTACATTGAGCAATGGGAAAAATGATGACAACGAGCTGTCGCATAACAGAAAAATCCACGGGCGTATATTCAGAAATTCAGAGCCGCCCATCTCAAATTAATGATAACACCGTTAAAAGATAAACTGACAGTCCAATCATTTGCGAAATTTAATCAGCAGAACGCCGAAAATAAGCGTATATTTAACATGCAATGTTTAAGGTTTCTTATTGTTATACAATTCGTATAAGTAGAGTTTTGTGAATATGAATCGCAGTTATATTTAGCATGGGGTCAGTTACTCAGCACATATGGACTGTGGAAGGCGGCGATAAAAATAAAAGGATATTTGTACTTGGGAAATTTTTTGTGGTGTATAATAAGAC
>JAQBSW010006919.1:0-44853 GCA_029291075.1 Eudiplozoon nipponicum
TATATATATATATATATATATATATATATTTGTAATTATTAATTAAGCTTTGTATACTGTTGAAAGACAGTTATTTCAGTATATCGATTTTGGCTTTAATGCGAACTAATTTGTTACTAGGTGCATAACACCTTTTTCATAAGTGAACATATATTCCTCCTCCTCAACAAACAGTATCCAATTCTTGCTATTGCCCGCATTTCGTATTCAGATACCACGATATCCCGCTGCGTAACCGCTCCCTACTTTGTCAAATAAAAACGACACCACGAGAAAGTAATTTTCAAACATGCCGAAACTGAGATGGGCGAAACTTTTAAAGTGTAACAGAAATGTAATTTATTCGCTTTCCAAGCGGCAGTGTACTAATGAATGAACATGAAAATGAAGTGCACCCAGCTCAATAAAATCTACACCTTTCATGATGCTATTAACACTTAGATTTTAGTGTAGTCCTTACACATGCCGCTGCAGTTTGCGTAATGAGAATTATGTAAGTTTTTTAATCTGTTGGGCCTCGTGAACTAATAGTCATTGTTGCTAAAAGTCATAATATACTACGAAACTTAATATACAACTGGATTCAGCAAGTACAACAAAACAACAGTCACTACCTGTTCTCGAAAGGTAGATTGAGGCTGGTTACTTTGAACTTTAGGTCCAAATTCATGCCATGTAGGCTTCACCTAAAGGAAAGGCTAACCAAGAAACATTAGATTGTATATAACTGAAAGTTGTGTGTATTGTACGACACGGTTGCTCAGTGGTTAGATTCTGAAGCAGACGTGCCAAGGTTCGGGTTCTGGCCGCGAAAAAATTCTGCACAACACGTGATAAGTTCCAAATAAGGATGAAGCTGGTCTACTGAATGAAGTGCCGTTTCTACATTATACAATGCTTACCTTATTCAGACAAATATATGTACTCAATGAAAAGGAGTTCATTCGGAGTTCGTGATCGTGATTTTAGTAATTATAATTACAGCTCGCACGACACAAGTTCATTTAAATGTATATTGCTATTAGGAATTTCAAAAAAAAAAAAAAAAAAAAAAAAAAAAAAAAAAAAAAAAAAAAAAAAAAAAAAAAAAAAAAAAAAAAAAAAAAAAAAAAAAAAAAAAAAAAAAAAAAAATTTTTCTTCAGAACAAGGAATCTTTGATTACGTCTTTGATAGCATCTATACACAAAAGGAATTTGTGCATTAATTGACCGTGAATTTGTGATTCTCGTTATGTGTGTGGATGTGTTCTTGCCAACCACAATGTGCTTTTTCCCAATTATTGTACAATGTTATATAATATATTTATTTAATCCACTAAGTAACTGTTCCGTTTAAATACGTGCTATACAAAGTATCTGTCAATTTAAGTTATGGCGAAATATTGGTCGTCTTCTAATTATATTGTATATTCCTGCGTCCAAATCAATTTATAATTTAATACACGGTTTATTTCTCAATTAAATAGCGGCTTAAAATAATAAAATGAAAAATAATAATTTAAATGTATATTGCTATTAGGAATTTCGTGCCTAATAACCAATTAGTTCAACTATGGCCAGAAGGATGAACCAAATTCAATATGAACGCAAGGTATGTTCTCATGTACACATGCATTTCATGCTTACTGGCGATTCATCTTAAAGAGCCGGTATCACGTCAGATATCCACCATATATTTACCCAAAACATGTGAGCATTATGAGAGTGGTACGACATACTTTATGACTAATTTGACGAACATTTGTTACGCGAACAAAAATTAAAATTATTATAATCAAGGTTGCGATCTTGATATAAGCGCCTGACCCATTAATTACTTATATATGTCAGTATAAACTAAGAATTGTATAGTGTAGAAACGGCAATTCATCCAGTAGACCGGTTTTGCCCTTATTGGGAACTCATCATGTACTGTTCAGAAATTGGGATTGTTAGTTGGAACTTTGAGTCTAAATGGATGCAATATGAGCTCCACCTAAAGGAAAAATAGACTAACCAATTTATATTAGTTAGTATAAAAGTGAAAATTGAGTGTAGTCTAGTATGCGACAGGGTGGCTCAGTGGTTAGTGAACCAGATTCCAAAGTAGACGTGCCCAGGTTCGAGCCCTGTTCGCAGCAATTTCTGGCCAGTATATAATGAGTTCCCAATAAGAACGAAACCGGTCTACTGGATGAATTGACTTTTCTACACTATACAATTTTAAGTTCATACTGACATATGCAAGTAATTAATGGGTCAAGTGCTTATATCAAGATCGCAACCTTGATTATAGTAATCCTATATGAATGTTTATACAAGTTGAAGTTGAGTTACTATCATATAAAGTCTTTGGCAATTTGACATTAAAAGCCAACTCACTATACATATTACATATGAGTCCTGTAAATGGTGACAAAAAATTTTTTTTCAAAATACTAAACCTATATTGAGTATCACAAAAATGCATTTCGATATGATTTAAGTTTCACCAAATTGAGCAAATTTTATTTCTGCAAATTCAAACACTCTGGCCTTGATCAACTTCTCTTATTAATTTCGCGGTAATCAATAGTTCAATTAAATAAATATTAGTTTTATATATGCATATATATATATCAATATATATATATATATATATATATATATATATATATATATATATATATATATATAATATTTTTACTTGTACATGTTTAGCATTTCAAAAATATTGTGGTGATATCCTTTACAATCTAATTATGTATTATTTATTTAGGGAATTAGCTTTGAACTCACTTTGTTGAAGGCTTTATATGAAGGTAACTCTTCTAATGCTTGAATAAAAATTCGTATAGGAAAATATATCGTCCGCCTATCCTACATTCTTTGATTAAATATATAAATGGTTTAGGACACCTACTGTTGAGTCGCCGGTTAGTTCGAAAGGCGTGTGTACATGAGATTATGTGCGTTCTTTCATGCGTAATTTGGTCATATTTAAACTAATCTGTTTCTGGATACGCAGTTGCTTGTACAGAATTGTGTATATATGATGTTGCAGTATGAAACTACAAATGTGAACTGACAGTTTCAAACATGAACGTTATAGCTCCCTTTTGCACATTTTCGGTTTGAGTGAACGATTTCAAAACAAGCGAATTCAAACAAATTTTAGAAAAACCATAACTGACAAACTATAGAACGTTTTTGCCATAACTGAGCATATTGAACAAACACTGATTGCGGGGGTAGTGATAACAATTCTTTAAATCAACTTTGTGAGCTTGAAGTACACACCAATCCTAGTCGTTGATAAACATAGCAAAACTACCGTCAGTCATACGTTTCGACGACCGGTTAAATACAATTGGATTGGTGTTTATTTCAAGCTCGCAAACACGATTAAAAGTATTATGACCACCACCCGCGCAATCAATGATTGTTTAATTGTATTATCTATATATAT
Organism: Eudiplozoon nipponicum; assembly: GCA_029291075.1. Taxonomy (NCBI): domain Eukaryota; kingdom Metazoa; phylum Platyhelminthes; class Monogenea; order Mazocraeidea; family Diplozoidae; genus Eudiplozoon; species Eudiplozoon nipponicum. The sequence continues at coordinate 3,428 of JAQBSW010006919.1, forward strand.
GTGTGGCGAAAGCTGCAAAAACGTTAATGTTCGTCAATGCATAGCAGTCGTGTAGCGGACATTTCCAGTCAAGTACAATGTCTCGCATACATTGCACTTGACTGCTAGACGTGAGAGCCGCATATCTAATTTTGCTTTCCATATATATGCAATACGGTTTGATCCTCGCTAGTCAGTTTGCTTCAAGCTCGCAAACTTGATTTAAATAACTGAGCATTTTTTTGCAATTTGGCTTCACACCAGATGAGTTTCAAGATTTGTTTTTTTCTTCAGAACAAGGAATCTTTGATTACGTCTTTGATAGCATCTATACACAAAAGGAATTTGTGCATTAATTGACCGTGAATTTGTGATTCTCGTTATGTGTGTGGATGTGTTCATGCCAAACACAATGTGCTTTTCCCAATTATTGTACAATGTTATATAATATATTTATTTAATCCACTAAGTAACTGTTGCGTTTAAATACGTGCTATACAAAGTATCTGTCAATTTAAGTTATGGCGAAATATTGGTCGTCTTCTAATTATATTGTATATTCCTGCGTCCAAATCAATTTATAATTTAATACACGGTTTATTTCTCAATTAAATAGCGGCTTAAAATAATAAAATGAAAAATAATAATTTAAATACATATTGGTATTAGGAATTTCGTGCCTAATAACCAATTAGTTCAACTATGGCCAGAAGGATGAACCAAATTCAATATGAACGCAAGGTATGTTCTCATGTACACATGCATTTCATGCTTACTGGCGATTCATCTTAAAGAGCCGGTATCACGTCAGATATCCACCATATATTTACCCAAAACATGTGAGCATTATGAGAGTGGTACGACATACTTTATGACTAATTTGACGAACATTTGTTACGCGAACAAAAATTAAAATTATTATAATCAAGGTTGCGATCTTGATATAAGCGCCTGACCCATTAATTACTTATAAATGTCAGTATAAACTAAGAATTGTATAGTGTAGAAACGGCAATTCATCCAGTAGACCGGTTTCGCCCTTATTGGGAACTCATCATGTACTGTTCAGAATTGGGGATTGTTAGTTGGAACTTTGGGTCTAAATGGATGCAATATGAGCTCCACCTAAAGGAAAAATAGACTAACCAATTTATATTAGTTAGTATAAAAGTGAAAATTAAGTGTAGTCTAGTATGCGACAGGGTGGCTCAGTGGTTAGTGAACCAGATTCCGAAGTAGACGTGCCCAGGTTCGAGCCCTGTTCGCAGCAATTTCTGGCCAGTATATAATTAGTTCGCAATAAGAACGAAACCGGTCTACTGGATGAATTGACTTTTCTACACTATACAATTTTAAGTTAATACTGACATATGCAAGTAATTAATGGCTCAAGTGCTTATATCAAGATCGCAACCTTGATTATAGTAATCCTATATGAATGTTTATACAAGTTGAAGTTGAGTTACTATCATATAAAGTCTTTGGCAATTTGACATTAAAAGCCAACTCACTATACATATTACATATGAGTCCTGTAAATTGTGACAAAAAATTTTTTTTCAAAATACTAAACCTATATTGAGTATCACAAAAATGCATTTCGATATGATTTAAGTTTCACCAAATTGAGCAAATTTTATTTCTGCAAATTCAAACACTCTGGCCTTGATCAACTTCTCTTATTAATTTCGCGGTAATCAATAGTTCAATTAAATAAATATTAGTTTTATATATGCATATATATATCATTTATATATATATATATATATATATATATATATATATATATATATATATAATGTTTTGCTTTGTACATGATTAGTATTTCAAAATATTGTGGTGATCTACACCCAATAGGTGTATTATTTATTTAGAATTAGCTTGAACTCACTTTGTTGAAGGCTTTATATGAAGGTAACTCTTCTAATGCTTGAATAAAATTCGTATAGGAAAAATATATCATCCGGCTCATCCTAAGATTCTTTGAAGAAATATATAAATGGTTTAGGACACCACTACAGACGCTGGTTAGTTTGAAAGGCGTGTAAAGCATGAGATTATGCGTCTTCATAAATTTGGTCACATTTAAACTAATCTGTTTCTGATGCAGCTGTTTGTACAGAATTGTGTATATATGATGTTGCAGTATGAAACTACAAATGAACTGACAGTTCTAAACATGAACATAGCCTCTTTGCACATTTTCGGTTTGAGTGAACGATTTCAAAACAAGCGAATTCAAACAAATTTTAGAAAAACCATAACTGACAAACTATAGAACGTTTTTGCCATAACTGAGCATATTGAACAAACACTGATTGCGGGGGTAGTGATAACAATTCTTTAAATCAACTTTGTGAGCTTGAAGTACACACCAATCCTAGTCGTTGATAAACATAACAAAACTACCGTCAGTCATACGTTTCAACGACCGGTTAAATACAATTGGATTGGTGTTTATTTCAAGCTCGCAAACACGATTAAAAGTATTATGACCACCACCCGCGCAATCAATGATTGTTTAATTGTATTATCTATATATATATGTGTGTGGCGAAAGCTGCAAAAACGTTAATGTTCGTCAATGCATAGCAGTCGTGTAGCGGACATTTCCAGTCAAGTACAATGTCTCGCATACATTGCACTTGACTGCTAGACGTGGGGGCCGCATATCTAATTATGCTTTCCATTTATATGCAATACGGTTTGATCCTCGCTAGTCAGTTTGCTTCAAGCTCGCAAACTTGATTCAAATAACTGAGCATTTTTTTGCAATTTGGCTTCACACCAGATGAGTTTCAAGATTTGTTTTTTTCTTCAGAACAAGGAATCTTTGATTACGTCTTTGATAGCATCTATACACAAAAGGAATTTGTGCATTAATTGACCGTGAATTTGTGATTCTCGTTATGTGTGTGGATGTGTTCATGCCAAACACAATGTGCTTTTTCCCAATTATTGTACAATTGTATATATAATATATTTATTTAATCCACTAAGTAACTGTTGCGTTTAAATACGTGCTATACAAAGTACCTGTCAATTTAAGTTATGGCGAAATATTGGTCGTCTTCTAATTATATTGTATATACCTGCGTCCAAATCAATTTATAATTTTATACACGGTTCATTTCTCAATTAAATAGCGGCTTAAAATAATAAAATGAAAAAATAATAATTTAAATACATAAGGATGATGTTGATAATAAGAATAGTAATTATAATGAGTATAATAATAATAATAATAATAATAATAATAATAATAATAATAATAATAATAATAATAATAATAGTTAGACGAAGTTAACTTAAGGCATAAGAAATAGTAAAAATAGAAGAAAAATAAAGACGAAAATGAAGAAGATTAAGGGTAGCACAATGGATGAAAAGAGAAAGATCAAGAAGAAGAATAGATAGAAAAAGGCAAAAATAGTAGCAATAGGCGTGTTAAAACAAAAAGAAAAATAAGAAAAAGGAGACAAATGAGTGGAGGAAAAGAAAAAGTGGAATAAAACTAAAGAAATACAAGTGGAAGCGAAAGAAAACCTATACATATTTTTGATCCCATTAACGAAGGTACAGATGATTTTTGTATCTGGCACAATGGAACGATACTATGTATTGTATGATAGGACAAATTACAAACGATGCGTATTAAAGCTATTATCAATAATACAAATTTAATGGATCTGTAATGTTTGAATAATTCTAATTTCGTTATGCACCCAAAATTGGCTAACATGTGTTAAACTTGACTGCAATTACGGCTACATATTCTAGACCAGATGAAATATTTGGGGGGAAATTTAATTTTTTAGCGAACGATACACAATGAAAAAGAATAGACTTTAAACAATAAACTTCCTGCAAAATAAATGAATGTTTTTTACACCTCTTGGAAACTAAAATATTATGACTAGATTAATGTTTTTAATTACCCCGTATTTCGCAATCTCTGTTAATGACACGCAAAATGACTTAACCAAAAGGTATGCTGGATCAACAATGGTAATGAAAAGCACTACGAACGTTGTATTAACAGTATTTAGAGTAGGCTTACTTAAATGTTGCATACAATATAACCTTTTCTTCAAAGTATACGTTTCACATTTCCTTGGTTGTTAAAAATACCAAAAGGTTAAATAGTGTCATCAAATCATCTAGGCTCAGGCCTAAGTCATGTAGATGGGGCCAATTTACCAAATGAGAAGAAATATTCAGTGCTTTTGCAAGCAGGCAAAAGTTGTAATGGACTTATCCACATGCTGCATACCGGTTCACAGTGTCTGGAGAGTCAAAGTTTCTCTCTTCCATTTATGACAATTTCAGTTAGAACAATACCATTCTCAACGAATTAACGCTTCGTTGTATATTTTTATCGTATAGTCAATCAATCAAGAAAATTCATTTACAATATTAAAAGCTGCGCAATCAAATTTATGTCTTTTCTTCGATATAGTTTCTCAATAGTAATCCTTTTCAACTGTAGCACATTTTAATTACCTCTTGCTTGGTTTGAAATCCCACACTTTAAGTGTGTTTTTTCGTCTTTATCCGATACAGTTTAATTAACATTCATGAAACCATCCTTCTTCCAGTTTATGTCATTTTTTTCATTTCGGTTCCAACAAATTTGTTTGCAAATAGCACATATTTATCAATCATTTCTTATTTTGTCCCCACAAAGCTATTCTATAACCCGGCTAAGTTCACACAAAGTAAAGTTGTTTTTTTAAATCTTCACTGTAGTAAATCAGTTGTCTTTTTAATTATAAAAAGGTATTTCTACCAAACAATCTTGAATTTTCATCATTTTTAGGTGATGTAATTTTTGGCCTCAATTGATGGGTTCTCACTTGTCCCTTCTTTTTTAAGCCTTCCATTAGCTGATACCACATTTGACAGAAGTTGTGTTTTATTCCTGTGCGTATTGTGTCAACCCTGAAGATGAGAATGGAAATTCGGTTTCGAAAATTAGGTAAAAGAACAATAGAAAATCTTGTTCCTACGTCATTTTCAGACAATCAGCTGGACAAGTGAGAACCCATCAATTGAGGCCAAAAATTACATCACTTGAAAATGATGAAAAATTCAAAATTTTACCGACCTAAGAGTGCTATCAATTGTCCCGCACAAGAAAAATGCGGTCAAATCCACAACAAGAAGGACAGCATTGCGCAATGAGATTCATCGTTTAAAAAACACATTGAATATCTTTTGCTTATCTTGATAACTCATTTGGGAACACATTCATTGATATTAATTCATTCTGAGCAAAAAAGGTCAAATTAATTAATGTTTTAACCAAGTTTTATACGTAATGAGCGCTAAATTTATGGGTCAAATTAGGTTAAACTTATTAGATATTGAAAAAAACTACGAAAATTAATTTCTCACTTTATAATTAGGGCCAACACAACTGCTTATTGTGCGTATAATGAAATGCGAGCATTGACGGCCTTCAGAAATTTGAGTGGATTTCTCGCTCTTAAGAAAACAATTATCTGCAATCTGTTCCCGCTTGTTCTCGCAAAATCCAGTTGAGATGTAATGTTTATTTGATTCGAATGTACCGGAGGTCTACACTTGAAGCTCGTTTTATAGGCATATCCTTCAGTTTATGCTTGTTCTTTTGAGTCAGATTAAGACGAACTTTTGCTATTTAACCTCCACCACGAGTCTCATTCACTTTTAATTAGTCTATACGATAAAACGTATAGCCTACATTATTCAGACACATATTTAGTGCCATGAACAGAGAAAACTTATTTTCGGAAATCAAGCTTCAAATAAAATGATCGATAATCTTTCTGGTCACAACTGAACTAATTTATTACCAGGTACAAAACACCTAAAACATACTTGCATATATATTAGTTCTTCGCAACAAACAGTATTTTACTGTTATATATTGAATTCAATGATGTCATGCTTAACGCGAAATGTGATAACTGATTTCGATCAAGACCACTGTGTATGGATTTACTGGAGTAAGAGGTGTTCACATATAGTTATGATTCTGAATTTCGGTGAACTATAGCATACATTGATATCCATGATGTTGGTACCATGTACCGACTCGTCAACCATAGTGTTAGTACCGTGTACCTTTTCGGTGCTATAATGTTGGTATCGGTTATTAACAAAATAGTCATAGTGTTAGTATTCTTTAAAGACAAGGTATATATATACTATATAGAATGAGTTAGCGTTGAAATCTCATCGTTGAAGTCTTAATATGATGTTAGCCACACTACTGCAGGTTTACACATTCGTCTAGGAGATTGTATCGTCCTATTTTTCCAAATTCCTCACCCAAATATATAGTGGTTAAAAGGCGTAATACCGGTTCCTACTAATGAGTCGCCAGTAAGCACGAAACGAATGTACATGAGATTATACTTTCCGTTCATGCTGTCTTTTGTTTATCCTTCTAGTCACAACTGAACTAATTTGCTACTAGGTTCGCAACACCTAATACATGCTTCCATATATATTAGTTCTCCGCAAAAAATAGTATTTAACTCGATAATCTTTTTTTTGGTAAAATTTACTTTTTTACATTTTAAATTATTTGTCGTGAATGACCTCCTGAGGAATAGTAAAAATGAGAGTGATGGAAAGAGCCGAATACCACACACTCAATTAATTATATTACGGTTGTGTGGTAATGCCAATAGACAACAATTGGTTTAAACATATATTGCTAATTTACTTTATTATTGATTTGACCTATTAATAAAATCATAACATATCGCTGTGCAATTTCAGACTACATCAGGTTGGATTTCCACAGGAAATTGTGACTATGGATAATAATAGGAAATGAAAGAGCGATCATTTAAATATGGCAAGAAACAAACCCATACAAACAGATGCTCAATTATCGCCATGTCATAAACATTATAAATAATAACAGGTGTAAATAGTAATGTAGTGAGCAAATAAAATTTTCTATGAACGTCTACATGCTAAGACAGAACCTAGAAACATGCGAACAACAAGAGAACCAATAGGATTCGTCAACATGCAGCCCTTCTGTATAGAATAATGCGCCTGTAGTTCGGTTCTTGTAACATGAGAAATTTTACACACGTGCAGACCACATGCAGTCAAACTGCAAATAGTTAAATGGACAGAAAGTCTGTATTCCAATATAAATTATTTTACTAGTCTTGACAATGTACGATATAAAAAAGACAGTATATTTTCTGATAAATATTTCTCGACATATTTAATTAGTATAAAACAAACCAATCATCCAAACTGAATGAAAAGAATTATCGCTAATCTTCTTAATATATAAAGTAGTTCAAAGGCACAGTATATATATATATATATATATATATATATATAATATTATTCAATGATAATGTGTGTTTGTGTGTTCATGCAAAAAGCGAAAGTTCCGTATTGTATTACAGATTACACGTTTAGACCTCCGTATTGTCTTGTATCGTAAGTTATTCTCAATTATCGTAAATTTGTCAGAAAAGAATCTATTGCATTTTTTAATTTCTGAGTCTAAATAGGCAATGATTTATTGACACAATAGCTTCCAGTTTTATTTTTATGATGATGAACAAAATTTTCTATGACTTGTTGTCAATCATAATTCTTTATTTGTTGTTGGATTAGTTTGTGGTGCAGCTAAATACGCAACGTCACAGTAAATTTCAGCGAATAATTTATGCTAGCTTATTGAATCTCGAATTGGCATCTTGTTCTTGGCATACCTAGACCAGCTGTCATGTGTGCACGATCAACTACCATCTAATTTTCCCAGGGAAACTGTTGGTTTTTCCTTGTGGAATCAATTCGCACGAAAATATATTTTATATTAGGATGGGCCAAATAAACGATAACCAATTTTGAGACGAATTGTTCTGAACTAAAGAACGTTGTATGGTTTGGTTTCAGGCAAGCCAGAGAACTGAAACAGCTAGAAGTTTATTTTAAATCCTGACACAAATTTATTGCCAAGCGTATACACATTTGATATTGTGTATTTGATATTGCCATATTGTGAGTAATTTTAAAATTGCTTGAATTCACCTGTAAAGCAATGTTTCGTTGAAGCTTATTTAACATCTGCCTCTACTAAAGTAATGTTGCTTATTCTGTTGCATCTTCTTTACTGGAACACAGGAGACACAGTACAAGACTGAAAATCATAAATTCACAACGGATATTAACAAATTGACTTTATGCTTTGTCGGCTGGGCGGCTTACAAAACTCAGTTCAATGTAAGCCCAATTTGACTGGGATATTTTAGTGGACCCTACTAGTATACGAACTCCGCGCAGTGTACACTATATAGGAAAAATAATTAAATATTTAAAAGCCACTTTTAATGAGAGTTGGAAAATATTTTCTATAAAATTAAGCAATCGTTGAATGCACAGGTGGATATAAAACTTCTTAACATCAAATTTATTACTTTTACTAATGGAGAAAAGAGCATCATATCAAATTTTGCTCGTCTTATATATGGATTGCGGGTAGATCCTCGTTAGTCAATTTGCTCTCCTGCTTAGATAATGACTAAAATAAGTAAAACATGTCACAACGTGTTGCTACAGTGGCGTTTTTATTGTGTGGGACTAGTTAGACAATTTGACTGATGCTTATCTAAAGCTTACAAACTTGGATTAAGAAATATTTGGTATAGTGAAACGGAGAGCGTTTCAATATGCGTGCTAGCGCGACAGTTCACAAGGGAAAACAATTTTTGGCCAAATCGCATTTTATCTTAAATCTCATTTTACGCTTGGCAATTTGGAGTAATGTTATGCTACTTTGGTTACATGTCTTCATATGCAGAAATAGTTAGAAGCAACAGATTAGACAAACGGAATCACACAGACACGCATTCTTCATCATTGTTTACATTTTCCCATGTCAAAAGTGCTTAATTGTATGTACGGTTACCAAGGCAACAAAGCATAAACAAAACGTTGGGAAATTTGCATAACATTTTTGTTTCCAACTTCAAAATCACACAGAGCTATACCGGGTTTGGAACGTGATCTTCTGAAAATGGACTTTCAAAATTACGTTGATTTATTTGCCTTGCTAGAATGGAATTTTTCTATATCGGGCTATTGGCAAGTTAAGTAACACTTTGAAATTAATTCGACTACTTTATTTGTTAAGCCAAAATTGTGAGAGAAAAAATATAGATGTATTGTAAATGCTTAGTTCATTAACAAATAGAAGAATATTAAAAAAATCTAAAGTATCAAAATGTATAAGCTCATGTATGAATTTATTTCTTTTATACAAGAAACTCATTATTTGGAGTCCAGTAATAGCTATCTATTCAACTAAGCGGAGTCAAAAATATATGTACATGGTACATCAAACTGCATTAATAGACATGCGAGCTAATATGAATCGAGAAATAATCCGAACAGTTAAGCATAAATGGTTTTTTAAATTTGGTATACACAAGACAGTTAAAAAAATATCCTTTACATTTCGACACAATTCTACTCGAATGTAATGTTTAGTACTTTATACATATGAAACATCTTTTACAGTTTAATTACGAGTGCAAAACTCATGTCTAAAACAGTCATTCATTGAAATATTGCTGTTGCAACAGGAAGATGTTAATCTAAATCTGTAAAAACATATAGAATGTAGACATGAACTGGAAAGTCCATCCATTAACCCTGCGTAGTACAAATTTCGAAAAATATAGAAAATGAATGCGCAATGAGAAGAAGATAATCTGTTCTGAAAAATATAAATGCCAAGTACTGATAGTGCTCAAAACGACTTTTTTAGAAAGCGAGTACCCCTAACTTGGCCAAATGGCCAGATTTCTAGTTCAATAGCCTTTATGATTCATTGCAAAACGTTTATATTTTGACTCTGGTGTTAATCCACTGTGAAAAAGCATATAATAGCATATCGGACACACTAAAGGTAAATTGAATTTTACTGCATTCTTTAAATGAATACATGCTTTTATAAATATTTTATTTTCTCCTGAAAAACGGAAAGCTGTAAAATTTCGTTGTTTATTATTTCGAAGTTTAGAATAGCTTTTCTACTTTAAAGGATAGTTTATGAAAATGAAAAAAAAGCTTAGCTTTGTCTAGCATAGTGAAATGTTGCAGAGACAGACAAAATCTCAATTCACACATATCGTAAAGCCAAATGTTATATATGTTATAATCATTAAGGAAAATTGTGAAATGAATAACGTCTAAACACTGCTAGGAGGCAAATGTATTGCTGGATCCAATTAGAGGAGCACCAACGTTTCACTAGTTATTTTTGATAACTATAATAAGAGCATATCGACGCCTACAATTGGTGTATGGTACAGTGCCAAAATCCGGTGATTTATCAACTAAGCTGAATTCCAACTCACCTAGCACTGTATTCTAGAGATTAAGCGGTTTATGACAGAAACTTTGTTCCCTTATCCAAAAATGAATGTTGTTCTAAGTTAACTGGTTTAAACAAATCAGCTGTATTTGTCCTTCTTTAAATCAAGTTTGCGAAATTGAAGTAAACACCAATCCCGCTTTATTTAACCATTCGTCAAAAAACATAACAAAACTACCGAACGTCAAACGTCCAAACGCGTTTCGACATTCCGTGATTATAATCAGCGTACGAAGGCAAACTGACTACCATTGACTGGTTAAATACAACGAGATTGGTGTATATTTCAAGCTCGCAAACTTAATATAATGAATTGTTACCACCGCAATCAATCGTTTTATTCTATTTACTTTGTATATTGCGAAAATTGAAAATAGTTAAAGCTCATGGCCGCATAGAAATTGTGCAACCGACATTTCCAGTTAAGTAAAATTTATGCGAAACTACTAAAGGTTAGAGACGCATACATAACTTTGCTTTCCATATATGCATTGCGGTTTGATCCTCACTGGTCAACTTACCGTCGCACTCTTACGATGATCATGGGAAGTTTAAATGCGCCACTACTTGTTGCTTACGGTAGTTTTGCTATGTTGTTTGCCAAATGGTTGAATAAAATAGGATTGGTTTTTATCTCAAGCTGGAAAACTTGATTTAAAGAATTATTACTACCACCTGCGCAATTATTGATTGTTTAATTGTTTTGCATTTTTCGTTGTCCGAATTTCTGAAATTGACAAATAGTGACAGATTTTCATTTGTTGGTCATTTGAAAAGCCAACTTGTATTAGTGGTGAAGTTCCTCCCTGTACCCTGTTTATCTTGCTTAAAAAGAATTCCAAGTTTGTGTCAGACTATTCGAATAAGAGTAAATTTTAGTATCATTTTCTCGCACCCACAAACGATAAAGATACCATTACTATATTCCTAGTCCCACATGCAATTCCTATGTTCTTGCATTCATCTCCCAGTTTTATGTTTTTCATTATTAAAAATCTTTATGGGAGCCAAGCGTTGTTTCCACTGTAAACTTTCTGAAAGTTTGATATAATCAAGCCAAAGTAGTGTAAGAAGATCCATTTTCAAAAGATTTATTTTGAACCTTTATTATATTTAGTTGCACATTCTCATTAAATTTAATCCAATTTGTTTTTTATAGAAGTTTCCTGACATTTAAATTTTCATGGACACACGATATACCTGTATAAATGTACGAGGTTAAATTTTCGTCAATACAGCAGTGTCTTGTTGACATTCTGCTGTAGTATATTCAGGTTAAATTGTATTTCTATAAACTATTGATTTTTTCCCAACTTTGCGTTTATTTTCTCATCTTTGGAAATTGACTCCAAATGTGCTTCCAGCTCATTGATCCCAACTTGTTGCGCTTAGAAAAATGTTCAGTCTGCATCTTACCTTACTTTACTTTACTGCGGCTGACTCCATTTGGAGGATAAGCCGGCTCCACATTTCATGGAGTTTCTTGGGAATTTGGAGTCTGCATTATGAGTCTGAGTCTGCATGTCATACCGTAACGCCACATTCAAAAAGTGAGCACAAGCTGAGAATAGCGAAGGCTTGCTCATTACAATAGTCCCAGTCAACGCATAAACTATCAAATCCCTTTTTCCAAAAAAAATACTGAAGAACATGCCAACAATGAACGAATTAACCTTTTTTCGGAAGTCACAGTTGAAAAACTCTTTCACGTCTACAGATCGTCTAGGTATATGAGCTATTTCCGTAGCTACTTGGGAAGGAAATAATTTACATGGATTTTGAATCTTGTCGCCTAATTTGTTGAAGCGCAAATTTTGAGGAATATCCAGCATTCTTGACGCTGTCGGATAGCATTTTCAAATAGGAAAAAAATGCTTCTGTTTAATAATTTATTGGTTGCCTTAAATAAAGGCATACTAACAGTTTGCAACCGATTTACTTTTCCTGATTTCAGAGTTCATTGTTTATCTGAAGCTCTAGAAATTATTTTAAAGAATTGCTATAACCCTCGTGCGATCAATTATTGTTTAATTGTACACCTTATAATCGTTCACATTTATAGCATACACAGTTTACCATTGTGAATAGTAGATTTGCACTACCAATTTCGCAAACGATCCAATCGATCTCCACTTACCTGTACGTATCGATTTCGTCTTCATGGTGACTGGGTGCTGAGACGTCCCTTTCCTCCGAAGGCTTCAACATCATTCATGCTAACCACTGTACAAACGAAGATTAGATCGTAACTAATTTCCAGTGGTAAGTATGCGTGATGTTGAAACCTTCGGGGGAAAGGAACGAATCAGCTCCTAGCCACCTCGAAGATGAACTCGATGCGTACTAGGAAATGGGGATCAGTTGGAGCTTTGCTATTCGGCTAGTAAAAGTCTAATATCCACAAAGAATGTATACCACTGATCGCACGACAAATCAAAACCCACGCCCGTTCCACGTATTGACGCGTTTCGAATTTCTTCGATCAAAGTCAGATCACGATGGCAAACTAATTAATGACGATAAGACCAAAATGCGCACTGAACGCATGGAAAATAGGATAGACGACCCACAAGAGTGGTACAACCGTATACAATAATCTTGACCGTAAATGGCGCCTGCGCAATGTCTACGCAGTCGCCAAGATAATTTTTTGGCCATCTTCCCAAACTACTTAATGCATTGTTATCACCATCCGCGTAATCAATTATTGTTTAATGCTTATATTGCACCCCAACCCTACCTAATAATACAATATTTATAAGTAGTAATTTGTCTGACGCGTGCAACGGGTAAATTATTGTCTATTGGCTGCAGTTTCATTTAGATGTACGCACATGTGTATCAATTAATATTTTAACGACGTTTTTTAGTCATGTATGCACATACACATGCACATGCGTGGCGTGCGCCTATTTAAATAGTATGCCAATAACTGTTATTAACTTGTCTATCTTGAGTGCAACCCTAGTGGTTTCAATTGAAATTTAACATGTGCATTGGTCTTTCGGACTTCTAGTTTTATCACTCATGGCATGTTTTATGATGAGTGTTTCTGAATTATTGATCTCCCTCCACCTGAAAGTAAAGGGCCATCTCAGTTACGTCATTTTACATTCAGTGCGTAAAAGGAATAGTTAAAGCATGCAATTGATAAATTATTATTCAGCCAAACTGGTCTAAATTAATTAGATGAAACCAACAGTTATGAGAATGCACACACACACACACAAATTTGACACGCGAATATCTAATGAAAGGTCAGTCTGAAGTATAAATATTATGGCTAGAGGAAATAACGCGCTTGCTTCATTAGTTTCATTTGTTAAACTTGTGAGGCATATTGCAACTGATGAAGGCTAATGGTAAGTTAGGCCGAAATATCCTCTCAAAAGAAAATTACTGGAACAATGAAAGCTGTGTTAGTCAATTAATCCAGATTCGGAAAAGCAATCTTCATTCAAATTCTGTGTATATTTACCTAGCCTTGCTTTCCGAATTTCGGTTAATACATTGGTTAAAAATTCTACGATGCGAAACTTTACTATGAATAGCTGCATTCAATTTCAGCATCAAACTAGTTCATATAGAACAATGAGGTTATTCTAACATCAGCATGAACAATGGATGTCCTCTTAGACATGCTTGCCCAACTTACTTATTGGTCAGTTTAATAAGGCGGTGCGCTCCAGATGCGATGATTATCTGGTCAACTCGATTTTTAGTCTACTATAAATAAGCGTTTTGCTGATAAGAATCTAGTTTCAATTAAGTTAAAAGGTCGGTTTAATTGCAGATTTTGTTCGTGTTGTTCTCAGCATATTACGTTAGTTTAGTTTCGTGTTCGATAGATTCAAACGTTCAATATATGAAAGCGTGTAATGTGTATTACATTTGGAGTGAATACTGCTATATCGTTAACGTGTCAAGACAAGAGGAGTTCTCATTATTTCCGTTGACGTCAACAAATTTCAGAATAACATGAGTGCAATCAGGCGCATACATTCTTTGGCTTATTCAACATGGGAATGATATAACAATGGATAACTCAATTACACGAAAAGGTGTGTACTAAAGGTTTGTCGTCTTTCGATGTTCAATCTAATGACTTAGCCTGACATAATGATGCTTAGATATTTCTAACAGATGATCAATCACAAGTACTAAGTGATACATTTTGCTGGTAAGTAGAAAGTAATTAGCTGATCTCCTTCCGTAATTACTCTATTACCGGTTTAATGTAGATCTGCCCGTCCAGCATTCTGCTAAGGAAGATTCCAACAATAGTTATATTTTAACAATTGATAATTGCGCGAGTAGTAGTAGCAGATAACTAATTTATGGCTGCAAACCTGATATAAAAACCAATTCCGTCATATATATATATATATATATATATATATATATATATATATATATATATATATATATATATATATAATTGCCAATATAAACTAAAATTTGTATAATGTAGCTCAAGCAATTTATTCAGTAGACCGCTTTCTTCTTTATTGGTAAATCTTCACGTATATTGGCTCGAACCAGAGAACGTTTGTTTTGCAAATCTGTGACTCTATCCAATGCGCCACCTTGCAGTATTTTCCTCAAAGTATAACGAGAGAGCTAACTGCAGAAGCTAGATATAGTAAGCAAATTTTTAGTGGTAGGAAATGAATTCACGAAATTAGATCATCTTGTCCTGCGTTATTGACTCCGGATGGTATTATTTACAAGGTTTTTCCACTGAACCCCTATTTCCTGCTTTAATCCGGCATATTTCGGCTCATCCAAGTGTAATTTATCGTTAAATCACATGGCTGCTATTGTGAATTAAATTATTCAGTCACAAGATTGTTCATAAATTCACTCATTTACAGAGTTTCAGCTGCACAAATGTTGACAGACAATATATTTTCATTTATTGAAGGAATTTAGCTACTTATTTTACATAAATGTTTTTTAATTGCTTCCTGAATTATAACGTATCGGTTTTGTTTTTGACAAGATTTTCTTACAATAATCTACGCATATTAAACATTCTTTTCTGCTTCTGTTTCATGCCGTGCCTCCAGGAGATGCCTTGTCAACTTAAGCAAAATTATTCACACAAACGAGAGCCTACTTCAGGGAAAATGAAAGGAAGGAGAGTTTTGGGCTTATTTCTTAATTCCATGGCAGAATCCACTTTAGCAGGGTTATACGAGATTCCCATCGGATGTTAATTGTCATCAAGCAGACCTGTCAAGTATATTATGCTACCTGTGAATAGATATGTAAAGTCAAGAAGGCTTAAATAAAAGAAGCATTACTAAGCAAGTTTGCGAATGGGGCTAGAAGAGACACGTTTCATTAAATTGTTCACGAACGTAGGCATAGCAATGTTAAATTATGAACAACTGCTGTACATTGAATTGAAGAAACCTTTTGTTTATGCATTGTGCAATACAGAATTGAGTATTAATTCGCTTGACTCAGTCTGATGAGAAACAGAATAATCGTTCAATTAACGTTTGTCCACCATGTGTTATAAAAAACCATAAATAACATACCAGAAACAAGTTGTGAATGTTTATACAGCAGATAAGAAACCGGTGTATATACATTTAAAATAAAAACGAGGAGGCAATATGAAGCATTAAATACAGATTGCATTTTGCATTTGCATTCACACAATTTGCAGCTGACAGAATTTTAATAGCAATCCACCTCAAACTTCATTTACGAAGTGTGAAAGAAAACTTTCCACTGCAGTTTGCATCTTGCCTTATCTACAATTGGAATTGAATCTAACGTCACAGGTGTCAAAAAGGGATTGACCTATGTCGGAGTACATATCGACATAATGCGTTTAAAAGAAGATGTTCATGCGAAAAATTAAAAGCATTAAAAAACGATTTTACATTTTAATTAAGGCTAGGAGTGTGAACATGCTTCTCTATTTGAAGGCTATTGATATAAATTGACATTCAGAACAGCAAATAAAATTTTTTTTTAATATTTAAATGATTATTGATTGCGCAAGTGCTGCTAGCTGATGAGCCTCCAGTGCCACGAGATAATACTTTCCGTACATGCTGTCTTTGGTTTATCCTTCTGGTCATATTTAAATTAATTTGTTACTTGATACGGAGCACCAAATACACAGTTGCATGTATATTAATTCACCGCATCAAAAAATAAATGACTATATTATATATATTTGAATGATGTCATCATTACCGCTAAATGTGATAAATGACATAATTAAAGGCCGGAGTTTATAGATTTGCTGGAGTAACTGGTGTTCGGATGTAGTCTTGATTCTTAATTTTGGTTAAAGTTAACATATGTCAAAATCCATTGTGTTATTTTCATATAAAAACTTGGGAACTATAGGATTGGTAACTTTTACAGCCTCGGAGAATATATTATATAATGAGAAGGTTTTGAAATTGCTTTGCCGAAGACTACACAACGTTGACTTCATTACTGCTTGAAAAAACATTCATATAGGAGATTATAACATCTAATTTTTACCACATGCGTCCTCCAAATAAATGGTGAGTATATGGCGTAGTACCAGCTGCTACTGATGAGTCGTCAGTAAGAACGAAACGAATGTGCACATGAGATTATACTTTCCATTCATGCTGTCTTTGGTTTATCGTTCTGATCACAACTAAACTAATTTGTTACTAGGTGGGCAACACCTAACACATATATGCATTTATATTAGTTCTCTGCAACAAACAGTATTTAACTGTTATATTTTGAATTCAATGATGTCATGCTTACCGCGAAATGAGTTAACTGATATCGATCAAGGCCAGAGTGTATGGATTTACTGGAGTAACGGGTGTTCAGATATAGTTGTAATTTTCAATTTTGGTGTACTATAGCATACAATGATGTCCATTATGTTAGTACCATGAACCGACTTGGAAACCATAGTGTTAATACCATGTATCTTTTCGGTACTATAATGTTGGTATCGGTTACTAACTCAATAGCCATAGTGTTAGTATCCTTTACAGACTATATATATATATATATATATATATATATATATATATATATATATATATATATATATAGTGAGTTAGCGTTGAAGTCGCATAGTCGAGACATACGATGTTAGCCAATTCTACAGCAGGTTTACACATTCTTTCTAGGAGATTGTATCGTCCTATTATTCAACATTCTCCCAAATATATAGGAGGTTAAAGGGCGTAATACCGGCTCCTACTGATGAGTCGTCAGTAAGCACGAAACGAATGTGCACATGAAATTATACTATCCGTTCATGCTGACTTTGTTTTACCTTTCTGGTCCTATTTGAACGAATTTATAACTAGGTACGAAATGCCTTATACATAACTGCATAAATACCATTTGTTCGTGCAATGGCATTGCAACGCGGCTTCTCTAAGCCCCATAAAAACGGCATTTAGTTATGTGTTTTAAGATTATATATCATCATTTATATGTTAAATTTATTACGAAAATAAACAACGATGTCAGTTATTTATGTGTAAAATAAGTCCTTTTTCATCAGTTATTCAAGCACAAAATAACTAAAGAAGAAATGGAATTGTTATCGTAGGCCGAGCTAATTCTGAAATGATTTGTTTGATCATATTCACAAAACTAATCATTATTTGCAATATGAATAAATTTGTGCGCAGTAAGTTTTGCTGAAGGCAAAATTGACCAAAGCAATATTTGCAAAATGAAAGTAAAAAAAATACTCACTTAAAATACAGTCTTCAAACTGGGAGGAATATTAAAATCGAAGGCAAGAAAGTAATAATTTTGAACAGGAGAAAAAGATTAAAAGCGCCAGATAGGTTATTAAGAACCGCCGTGCAAATTAATGTTCTCAGAAATGACAACATGGCGAGGCATTTGCATTTAGGTATTAATGATTCCTAATGCTGCATGACATTGAAAAGTATTAATAGTCAAGGTGCACTAAAAACGTGCACGAATTCGTCCATTCATTGTGATGGTTGGATAATTAATATTTAAATCTATCCTTCCATCAAGTGATCTGCCATCCAAGGCCATAGAGCCCAGGCATCACTTTGCCTCAGCTTTTGAGCATTAAACGGTTGAAATTTTTACCAGCAACCGACACTTCTTCGCGTCTATTATACAAACTCTCGTTCCGTCGTCACTCTTTTAATACGATGTCAACAGTGCGTTGGAACTTCATTCGTGTGTTTGTTTAATATTAAACTGCTGTGTTCAAAAAGCGGCGACTAGGCTAATTCCACCAGTGCTGGAACGACAAGCTTGAGCACTCCTTGCGTATGCAAATTAATTTTTATTTAAATAGACGCCAGATGACTATTCTGCACTTTTTTCACAGACTGTTGCTATATCCCTGTAATATCTTGATGAAATATCATAGTGTATTTGATGCAAACGTTTCTTGTTTGCACATAATTTGCTTCAGTTCGACAGTTATGGTTTCGTCAATAATCATTATGGTAATTTTTCGGCGGGTATTCGATTGAATTTCGCTTATTTACACATGATTTCGACTAGTTGAACACGTGCACTTTCTGTTGCTTAGCGAATACATCTCACAGGATATCATAACGAAATGACCCCGATCAATATTAAATTTACAAAACCTATTAATATTTGTTTCCATATCTAAACATAAATATATATTAGTTTATTTGTAAGCCTAAATATTTTAATGGAGATCGTCATTTTCAGTAGAATAGATTTAGTGAAACCCTGAATCTGGCGAATGATTTAAATCTCTATCGCTGTATTCAAGTTATGTCACTTATTACTTTATTGACATTAATAGCCTAATACGTACCAGTATGAATGTATACGCATCGATACATCAAATTATCTTACCCTCAAAACTGTCGCTTTATTTTTGCATTTTTTAGTCTCAACATCGTTATGTTAAAACGACGCCGTGCTGCCCAGAACTTACTGGTCACCATTGACGAGTTGATCCACAGGAATTATACCATGATCCTGTAGATGAATCCCCTACAAACAAAGATTCTACGGTTACCTGATCAAAGTTTTAATTACTACACTATTGTTTCTAATTCATATTTTTACTTGAAAACGTTCAGTTTTCATCGCTACGTATCCGCTTCAGTATACCTCTCGTCAAGCAACATAAAGCATAACTAATACATCAAGAGTTCAATTTAAATCAGAACGTTTACTCTGAATTTATGTGTAGTTAATCTTGCAATATCTATTGAAGTTTCACAAGACAGACAAACGTGTGTGCTTGTGAGAGCACGCTACTACTACTACTAAGAATCCAGCTAAATATAATTGAATATACGCCTACATTCATACAGGTGAAACAACAGTGGCTGATTTTAATTTGACATGTGCACGTGTCAGACCATCTTTGAAATAATTTTACTTTATGAAACGGGGTATTTAAAGTATGTTTTTTTTGTAGAGGCTATAAACTATAACAATTACACCAGTAGTAAAAACATGTCAGGTTAAGTTATCAACTAGTTGGTACATTAAAAAGCTTAATGAATTTAGGATGCAAATGAATAAACTTTGGATGAGAAAACTAACTTAATTAATTTCGTAAAGAATATTTATTGTACGGTTAGGTGATAATTAAGATAAATGTCAATTAATAAATATCGGTTAACATAAGATGACGAATAAAATAAAAATGCAATATATATAGGACATTGTTTTTCCCGACGATACATTAAACTAGTAATAATAAAGTAGCAATAGTATAAAGCCACGTATAAGATAATCTTTGTACAATATTCTTAATATCTCATTGTAGATAGTTTTTTTATTACAATTTTGCAATCGCCTTTTGTTCTGTTAGTCCGTGCTGTGTTCCTATTACAACTTCGTGATTTTTTCACCGCAATTTCATTTGTAAGAGCTCTCTTTTCTTAATTTCAATAGATTCCCTATTCAAATTTTCTATTTTTGTTACGACTGTATATCGGTCAGAGTCTGCATCCAGCTTAATTCATTGTGTGACCATTTCCCGATTAATAACGTGCATGATTAGATCCAGTAACATATCCGTACTGGCATGAAGTTCAATGTTTTCCTCTTCGTACCATGATTGGGCGCCTGTTTTAACCCACCTACACACAAGAATGCGGTCCTTTCATGGTATTTCGAGCACTCCTCGTGTAATTTGTTCAAAACCTTCCTACATAGGCTAAAGGACACGCTCTTATCTGTTTCTATACTGGATTTCAATGCTTGTGATTTTAATTTTCTGTTTACTTTCTATTTTGCAAGCCGATGATTTCAAGTGCTTGTTGAGGTTTACTGGAAATGCAGGAAACAGTAAAACGAGAAAAGCAATAATATATACAATTGAAAATTGTCTGATTTTGGCATTTATAGACATTTTGTAGAAATAAATATTTTAGTTATAGGTAATTGTGGCGTTAATCTGCCATCTTTATATGCTTAAATGTCATTTGAACATAACATTTCAGTTGGAGAGATCAGCAAGACATCTTATGATTAAGAGGGTCATTAAACACGCATAACTGTTTTCGGATTAGGTTGAAGTTAAATAGGAAGAAGACGTAGCCAATAATAACTTAGCATACTAGGACAAATTATATTAGACCAAAAATGAAGTTAAATGGCTCGGAAATGAGTTAAAAATGAACAATGCTTTGTGTTTTAAAGAGGATAATTTAGGAACAACGGCTCTGATGAATAGGATTCATGGTAATGAGAGTGTGCTTAAGCGATTAACTAATTAAAGTGTATATGCAAAGAAGTCTAAAAATCAAACTGAGAGGTTACAAAAGTAAGTGAAATTATGTATCAATACGATTATGTTTAATAAGGTATTGGACTCAAACGTAGACATGTTAGTTTGGTGTACAAATGTAAGGTTACATGAAGTACTGGTTATTTTCGATGTTTTGCTATCGAGCGACGGTTAATGTTAAATGTAAATAAGAAGAAGATTTGGAATTTTATAGATATAAACAGTATATTTATTTCCTTCATTTATTTTGTATATAGGCAGGCATTTTACAAACAAATTAGATGTGTCTCAACGAGCAATCGTTGTCTGTTCCAATAACACACATTTTTTACATTACTTGAAAAACGATTTTAGAAAGGACACGCTTTACGTCCAAGTTTTATCTACGGTTCTTGATTGTTACATATTAGTTATCTGGAATTTTGATAAATGAAAGTATGGTAAAAACTTTTAAACTTAACTAACCAATTGGCCGAACTGTATTTTACTATTTAGAGGTATTCGTCGGGTGAATGGCCGTTTTTTAATGTCCGACTAATTGGAATGATGGGATTCTTCTTAAATTTAAGTATAGTCTTTCGTATTAAATGAAAATTGGTTTCTTCAAATCACTGGAAATATGAATCCATATTTTAGCGGATATTAAGCCATGATAGCTGGAAAATTGCAGATGGAAAGAAATATTTCGTGCTAGACTTTGTCCTCGTAAATTCAAGCTAACTAGAAAACTATAATCAATATCATTGAAATATTAAGACGGGCCATTAACCTGAACAGTAAACTTCCTAATTAAAAGGAAAAAGTGAACCCTTAGGTACATCAGAAATGTTTTCAATGCCATGTCAAAACTAACTTCATGTATTGGGTGTTAACAAGCGCCATATTATAGTGACAAGAGTAGAGCACACAAATGCACGCCAGTATGAATATAAATCTAAATATTAATTTGCACATAATTTAGTGGGAACCGGAAGCAAGATTATCTAAGAGGTTTTTAGGTGGATCATCATCACCATCATCATCATTTCCAGCCACACAAAAGTCAAGTGACTAATGTTTCACTGCCATATAACCATAAGGAGTGGAAAAAAAGTATATAAGTGAATTTAGATAAATTATTATTGAGATTTACGAGAGAGGGAGAGGGGTAGAGGGAGAAGGAAAACCTTGCTACTATGAGTAAATTTATCAGGATAACTCACAGAAATAAAGGCAAAATAAACCTCTCCACAACACCATTATGGCCAAGTTAGCATTCGGGCAAGGCGAATATCGATTTCCACTGGTTAATTAGAAAGGAATTAGTTTGATGCTTTCCAAGAAACTCCATGAAATTGGAGCCGGCTTATCCTCCAAAAGGAGTCAGCCGCAGTAAAGTAAAGTAAAGTAACACCCAGAGAGTGTAATTGTGCTTATATGCTATTGTGTGTAAGTTGTTGCGCACCTAGTGACAAATTAGTTCAAATACGATCAGATTTATAAACGAAAGTCAGCATGAACTGAAGGTCTAATCTCATGTGCACATTCGTTTCGTGCTTACTGGCAGTTCATCAGTATGAGCCGGTATTACCCCCTTTACCCACGATATATTTGGGTGCGGATTTTGGGAAAATACGTCGATACAATCTACCATACGAATGTGAAAATCTGCGGTAGTGAAGCTACCTTCCTATAAAGTCTTCGACAATGCCATTTTAAAGCAAATCACTATATATATATATATATATATATATATATATATATATATATATATATATATATATATATATATATATATATATATATATATATATAGCAAGCTTTTTAAATGGTACCAACACTATGGCTATTGTGTCAGTACCTGACAACAGCAGTTTGGTTTTGAAAAAGGTACATGGTACTAATATATACGCAGTTAAGCATGAGGTGATGAGCACATAGTAACAGCTTTGTTCAAATAGGATCAGAAGTATAAACCAGTCAGCATGAACTGAAGGCCTAATCTCATGTGCACATTCATTTCGTGCTTACTGCGCATGATATTCTACTTTTCGTTTATGCTGACATTGGTTTATTCTTTTGGTCATATTTGAACAAGTTTGGTACTAGGTACGCAACACCTAATAAATAATTGTATAAATATATATATATATATATATATATATATATATATATATATAAAGCAATTAACGATTTAATGTATAATAGCTATCCTAGACAATTAATTCATTAAATTATTAAAACGGGAATTAAACAGAAACAGAGGAATTTCGCACCAGAAGTTATAACAGTCTGTCTGAACATCACATTTAAAGGGGATGCAGTTTCCCGAATGGCACAAAAGATTGGTGAAGCAGCATTAACACGCACATTTAATGCAGCCAAAATACGAGTGTTATTTAGGGTAACACACTGGCCGTTACTAGCAATCAAAGATAAACAGCCGTTCATGTCGACATCAAATATAATTGACCAAAAAACATGCGCAAGTTGTCGATAAACTTACGTAGGCCGATCGACCAGACGGTTAATTAATCGAATGAGAGAACATTGTGACTTAAACGCCTGTTTTATATCAAATTATCATTTTATATTATTAAATGCCACTGCAATGCGAATCTAACATTTGTTATATTAATAACCGCCAGACATTTCTAATTACAGCAATGCTAGGCATTAGGATCCGTTATCTTAGCGCATCAATAATTTATTTGATCAAATGTAAACTTATAATTGTGGTGGTTATCAATTTTACACATTTGCTTCGTATTAAATTAAACTTTGGCATTTATAACAATGAGAAAAAGTGAGAAATCAGCAATGCTTATTGCTGTATGCTCGAGAATACAGTTGACGCAAAGAGGCACCTTCTTATAACACTGCAACATGAGAAGAACTAAGACGTTGTGGCGAAAAGTTAGAACATTTTTTATATTTAGTGAACTTCAATTTAACGGCAATCATTTTATTGTCTGTGAATTGAGCAATATTCACGAAATTTATTTATTACCCATTTTAAAAATAAGAAATTCGAATGATGAAATAAATAACTTCTAACTGTATATTTTGAAGCAAAGCTATGGTTCGCTGATTGTGTAAAAAATAGCCACGTAAACTGGAGCCTAAATAGCAAGTGAAGGATTTTAGCTTCAAGAATCATATTGACAGGCAATTAAATGAGCTATTTTTGTTGTGTTAATTTAATTTGACTTCGATTGATTAAATTGCATGGACTGGTAGGGGAGTTGCCCAAGAAAGGCAGAACCCGGATTTATCAGCATTATTTACTTAAAAATCAGGTTAGTTTACTTTCGGTGTCCAGGAACAGCAGATTCACAAATTATGTTCCATTGAAAGACTGATTATCTGACATGTAATACATTTAAACAATCGTTGATAGCGCGCGAGGTGACAACAATTATTTAAATAAAGTTTGCGAGATTGAAGTAAACACCAATTTCATTGTATTTGACCAGTCGTCGAACAAGATATCGAAACTGCCGCCATTTGCACACACTGACGCGTTTCGACCTAACACGTTAATTATCAGATTACGACAGCATACTAACTAGCAAGAATCAAACCGCTATTATATATATATATATATATATATATATATATATATGTACAGCAAAATTAGACATGCGGTTTACACCTCGAGTAGTCTAGCGTATATTGTACTTGAATGGAGATATTGGCTGCACAATTTGTATCCATTGTAGATTGCCTGCAACTTACATGGAGAGAACGTTTCCACAATGGATGAACACTTTGTTTATAAAAATGATCCTTCTATTTGGGTGGATTTCCAGGATCTTTACGAAAGGAAAGAAAACATAATTTCGCAATCTCCTTAAAACTCAGCTAATTAAGCAAAATATGTTCGTACATAATTAAAATATTGAACTTGCTTGTGTATGCGTGTATGCGTGTGTGTGCATGCGTTTATGCGATCCTTGCATGTAAGTTTTCCGCTTCCTGTTTTCCGTTTTATATTGTGCGATTGATCCAACTGTATCCGCCTTGCTTTCTAAAAATTAGGCTACCTTATGCAACCAGCTATTCTAGGCGAATTTTGTTCTGGCGAAAAGTCAATGGCCTTTTTTAACTGTGTGTAATATTTCATACATGATTTATTTCTCATTTAACTTTAAAAATATTATATATATATATATATATATATATATATATATATATATATAAAGGGTCGAAAACCATCCCAGTCAATCAGCGACAAACCGCACATGATGCAATGTGTACTCAAAAAATACATTACTTTCGAAAATTTTGAGGTTTTCTAATATTGACCAAGGCAAAATTGTAGAATTGGCCTGTTATTTAGTTGAAGTTTTCACTTCCTCACAATTCTGGTCTAGGTAACCTGTATACTGTCGATGCGAATTTTCCATAATTATTTCCCGTATTTACCTAGTCAAGAGTCAAATAATTCACAGGAAGTAATTTCAGATGTTTGTCAGTGCGTTCATATGTCTATGACTCTCTTTGTACAGTTAATCCGGAGGCTAATGCAAACATTTCGCAATAGTTGCAAAAATCGCTGATTTTATACTGTTTTCTGTGAGTGGATGGTGTTGTTGCCTTAGTTGTTAAAAATATTTCATGAGGCACTGTTATAATTAAATGACTATGTTAGATGGAAAAATGGATTAATTTTTTTAAGGCAAATATTTGAAAACCCGCATTACGTATGGTAGAAAATCGGTTTCAGTAAATCTTATTAACTGATTTTCTGGAGACATGAAGCGTATGAAACGGTACACAAAAATATAACCCACTATTCTATACGAGTGGAAGAAAACAAACTAAACATGGCTTGGCATAGAAATAGGTATGTCCTGTATTAAGGCCAGTAAACGGACGAAATTCTACGGTTAAAATCATTGTAGACAATGTTTTTGTGTAGTAATAATCTTCAGGTTTTGAAGCATGTTCGAAAACTATGCATTTGTAAAAAATTAACAGGGCTGTATTGGTCTGTCACATTTTTCACTAGTCATGATATATTTAATTATATATTTATGCATATCACAAATCTAATTATCATAAACGGGATATTCATTTGCCTCGAAGAGTGCAAGCTATATTTCATTCTTCATCAGTTTAAATTATATACAAAACATGTACAATTCTGTTTGTAGAAAAATGTTTAGTCAGATTCACGCTAGGAGAAATTAAGTAAACTGCAATCTATGTGATGACCGATGATGATTGATGTCTGTATTTTGTTGCGTTTCAATGCCTATTTACGTTTATATTGCAGGTATATATACACCTGTTTCTTATTCTTATAAGAGGCAGAGTAACTGCATTACTTGCGTGCATTTGCATAAATTGTTTAGGTGGCTATTATTGATCAGGATATCACACATATCATTTCATGGAGTTTCTTGGGAATTTGGTACAAGAAACTCCATGAAATGAAATGTGTGATATCCTGATCAATTCAATGGAGCCGGCTTATCCTCCAAAAGGAGTCAGCCGCAGTAAAGTAAGTAAGTATATCACACAGCAGGAGTTCAAAGAAAATCTGCCGTGTATTTTGCTCTGAACTAAGGGCATTGTTCTCCGAATTCGCAATAGTAACGAGAGTTTTTCGATTCTATGTCTTAAATTTGGCAAACAGCTCATCCGTTTGCCTATGGTTTGCACAGAACAAAACTAAATATAATCAGCATAATGATTGTAAAATTTCGCTTTACTCAGTGGTCTTAAACTATTTCATTCCTTTTTGCGCGTGAGCATAACGGCATGAGTGGAAGCCGAGGCGAAAATAATCCATAGACTGTACAGTTGCAATTGTAGTGAATCCGATATTCTAAAAACTCAATTTTTGACGTAGGCATTCATTTTGATCAATCTAACATGAAAGCTATAACGATTTTTTCAAAAAGACATTTGTGACTGACAGTGTCTTAGATCAAAATGGTATTTCAATCTATAATCAGAAAGTTAAATGTGACAGGATTTGATTAGTTAGTCAGCTACTTAAACTGAATATTCCAGACAAATTGTATTTTAAAAATTTGAAATCAATAATAGGCCACCGTTTTTTTAACCGGTGAAAATAAGAACATTCTCCGAATGTTTTCCACACGTGTTTTTTACTATTATTACTAAATTCAATTATTGAAATGTGTTAGCTATATATGTGAACAAACAAATTTAAGTCTGATTTATATAAGCAGACAAATTATGTTCATTTGTACATACCTGGAAAGAAAATAAGATAGTAACGGTTCTTGCATATGATAAAATTTCTGTTGTACTTTGCTCGATGAGAAATTGCTATGAAGTTAATTAAACCCACTCATACTAAAAAATTATACGTAAATGGATTTAATAAACTAAGTTACGAAATAATTTAAATTACATGTTTAGTATACATAGTTTCCAAATGAATAATTGGTTAATTGCATAACATACATAAATTTGGTCGATGTTGTTGTTTATATATTTTTGTGCCTATAAGAAAATTTTGCAGCTGCCATATTCCATCAAGTACAATGTATACAAGCCTTTTAATGGGGAAATTCACATATGCTGTTTACCATGCCAAATATAAATTTCAGTTCGCACCTTGTTAGTCAATTTGCCGTGGTGATCTGTTGCTGGTCACGAAAGTTCGAAGCGCGTCATCACGAGCGACTGACGTCAGTTTTTCCGTTATACAAATGGTAAGATAAAATAGAACGTAACATGGACGAAGATTTGGGCAAAGTATTCAATCTTTCATTTCTTAATTTCTGGTAAATCGTTTATTGTAAGCGAGCTGCCGTTCTGCGCTTAGCGTATCGTTTGATTGAGAAATATGATCACATGTGATTTTTGTACGTATGCTATATTTTGTAATTGTGTTTTAGGTGTTGCTCATCTAGTAATAAATTAGTTCTAATATGATCAGAAGGATAAACCAAAGGCAGCATGAACGGAAAGTAGAATATCATGTGCCAGTAAGCACGAAACAATGATAAATTTACACCAGTTATTGATTGAACTGAAGTTCTAATGTTTAAAAAAATAATGACCAAAACACATATGGGTAACAAATTTAATCTCTTTTCTTTAATTAATTTACTCAGATTATATATATATATATATATATATATATATATATATATATATATAATAAGTAAAACTAGCAAAGATATTAAATTAATACGTCCTTATATATATATATATATATATATATATATATATATATATATATATATATATATATAACTAATGATATTCATTTTATTGTATTGCCTATAAAGAAATTTTATAGTCCAAAGGCCTAAACGAAAATTAAAATAAATTTACGTATCGCTAGTACAATTAAACATCCATTGATTGCGCGGTTAGTAGTAACAATTCTATAAATCAAGATTACGAGCTTGTAGTAAATACCAACACCATTGTATTTAATCAGTCTTCGAACGAAATAGAAAAACTACCGTACTGAAGGTTTTCTGATTTTATATTTGCCTTTGTAATCTTGTGAATTTTGTACCTTTTCAATCAGGACCATTTAATAAATCTTAATATTTCTATTAAGGCTTTTATAGATTAATGTGGAAATCCTGGTTTTGCCCATGTTTTTTAAATGTATTAAAGGATGAAATTTTAACATATTACGAAATAAGAGTTATATCATGTTACTGGATAATTTTTTTGCTGGTTTGTGAATAATTCCACCGCTTAATTCAAAGATAACAAACATTCAATGCATAATCTGATTGCTGTTACCTTCATAACTTTGATATATATATATATATATATATATATATATATATATATATATATATATATATATATATATATATATATATATTGAATTTAGGCTTAATTGCGGGATTTTAGCAATATAAAATACATAAATAGAAACTAAATGTTGCATAGGTAGCAAAAGCAACTAAACAATTCAGCTGGTTTCACCCTGATTCGGAACTCGCCAAGTAATTTCCAGAATTTACTATGGACTGGATTTGTATCTGAATATTTTTACTTCCAAGTCTTGGTCTCATTGACTTCATCAACCCTGCCAGTCACAACAAACAATTTTAAGATACAAGAAAAGTTATTTTTTTAAAGACTTTCTTTCAGGTGTAGTCAATATTGATATCTATTAAGACTTAAATTTTTAACTAGCCCCTTTCAGGCTGTAATTATGCATTATTTACAATGTCCATTTGTGAAGTAATATTTGCTTTATATCTAATGGAAAAAATATAATTATATTTGTCTTTTTAAAATATATTGTACATTGCATCAAGTCACTTAGGCTATTTATCCAGTAGACCATTTCAAACTTTATGGGAACTCTTCAATACCAACTGAAAAAGGCTGGGACATGATTCGAACTAGCGCAAATTGCATCATAGTATCAGACTCTAACACGTTGTCACCTGTACCGCACACTACACACAATTTGAGTCATATACCAACCATTTTAAATAAAAGCTAGCACGAAAATTAAGTTTTTATCTGACAATACATGGCGAGTAGTATAGCGTAGTGACTAGTCTCAGGCTCAAAAGCGAACGTGCATCGGATCGAGATCCATCAGTGGCAACTACTGGACAGAACTCGCAGAGTTCGCAAAAATGACGAAGCTGGTGTACTGCATGAATGGCACTTACTACTTTATGCAATGTGCAGCTTTTACTATAAAATTATAAATAATCAAAAACTGCCATTAGAATTTGACCATAGCTTAAAATTTCCATTATTTAAAATGTATCAGGATGGAAAGAGAATTCGATGTTGTTTTGTTACATTCGGTATTTTACGTTGAGTAACATTCTAACAA
Source organism: Eudiplozoon nipponicum (assembly GCA_029291075.1). Lineage (NCBI taxonomy): Eukaryota > Metazoa > Platyhelminthes > Monogenea > Mazocraeidea > Diplozoidae > Eudiplozoon > Eudiplozoon nipponicum. The sequence goes on from JAQBSW010006919.1 coordinate 33,347, forward strand.
ACGAAGGTTGAGCAACTAGGCATTAATTTTTATTCAACTTTGATGAAAAACATTTTTAACTGAAATGCTTTCGAGTCAGGACAGACGTTTTATTTATAAAGTACAATTTGTGAATTTTGAATTTAGTTCAAATATCGCCTTTAGCTTTTTAATGTCTCTATCAATCTCTCTCTCTCTCTGTCGATGTAATGATTTTCTCATTTAATCATACAAACATAATGAAGTGTGTTTGAAATCAAGATTTTACTTGCTGAAGCCGTCTACGCACAAAACTCTAACAGAGTCGTATATTGGAGTCTTTTCTCGAAATGAAAAATTTGTAATACTGTTTTGCGAGTATTTAATTAAATTTGTCATTCCAAAATCTCATTGTGAATTCTTCGCCACTTTGCGGTCGATATAAATTGAATAAGCGCTAATTGTAGTAACTAGGGGGTTTAAGTAAATTTCTGAGGAGGAAATTATATCAAAGTTAATCGTAAAAGCCTTAAACTTGATAAGTTGTACTTGTCATGATAAATTTACTCATAGTAGCAAGGTTTTCCTTCTCTCTCTACCCCTCTCCCTCTCTCGTAAATCTCAATAATAATTTATCTAAATTCACTTATATACTTTTTTTCACTTCTTATGGTTATATGGCAGTGAAACATTAGTCACTCGACTTTTGTGTGGCTGGAAATGATGATGATGTTGATAAACTTGATAACTCACCAACATAAATTAGAGATGGTACAATACTAATAACATAGAGGTGATCTAGAAATTACTGTGTATGAGGTCGTCCGTTCAAAAGCGTAAGTATTTAGAAGTTTTGGTGTTCTGTATGCATATTGCCTGTACGTGTTCGTATTTTTGCAATTGTTGGTTAATTTGTGTACGAATTAAGTTTTGAACTCAGAACTTTAACCTCATTGGAATTTTTGTTAAAGCAGAGCAGAACACTAAATGTGACCGGGTCAGTCGAAAAGCGTAAATGAAATTATTAAAGAGTAGTTAATTTCGAATTAATTAGTCTGGTAATTAAGTAGTTGACGCATAAGGTTTGTTTGAGTCATTAACAAATCTATTTACTATTATATATATATATATATATATATAATTGAAATTTTATTTTAAATTTATGAAATAGTGGGTAAAAATAAGCCACAAAATATTTCGTCACGAATCCATATTATTGTGTTTGTTTTTACCGAATATTGTTTTTCGTGTGTTTCTATCTCGTTGATCTTGTGTAGAAGGAATTGCTTTGTGCGTGCCACTGGCGGTAGTTTTGGTATGTTGTTCGATGACTAGTTAAATAGAATGGGATTGGTGTTTACGTGAAAACTTGATGTAAAGTAGGAATTGCTTGTTTGAGAGCGTGTTTGAGTCACGTGGAAATTCATTGAAAATTTGTTTTCGGACATCATGAAAATATTTGCAATTTATAAATATCTCTTTTGTGACATGACGGTCTATCGAAGATAGTTGAAGTTCATACGATTGTATAAATCTCCGGGCACCAATTTCTCGGTGATTTTTATTGGAATCATGATTGGGGCTCACAAACTGAAACGTTGGAACCAGTTAATTTAACATAACTAATTATTCCTCACATACTCTTGATAACCAATTAAGGATTTCCAACATGCAAATGTGTTGTTAAATTCCAACTGAACAAGTTCTCAACAATTATAGTGTTTTTATATTTCAGCACTCAACCATTAAAGCGAGAACATATCCGGGAACATTTCTCGTAATATGTCTTGCAATTGATTATGCCTAGAGTAAATTTTACAGAATACAATTAATTTACCTGCAAGCTTTGCAACAATAGGCGGACGAATCGCCGATAAACACGATTTCATCCCTTTGTCGTCAACCTTATTAATCAAGTTCATGTACACACCTGTCTTTTAATTGAAGCGGAATATTTTTATGAAGTAAATAATGTTCTAGGCCATTAATATTGTACAACCAAAGATTGGAATCTAAACTGATAGTTTACAAAAAACCAATTGCAAATTCTTTCCACAAATTTTCTTTCTACAGCCTCTAATATATTTAACATCGATTTAAAAGTAGCAGCTGCATATTCCAAGATTGGTCTTATCCAAATAATGTACATTTGTAATTGAATTTTTCGCGATAGTATATTTATTCTTAATAACGTCCATCTTTTTTAGCACCGTCATTATTCTTTTCAATAAATACTGGTTCTGAAAAATACCCAGCAATGCCTTATAAATGAAGATATTTCAATCGATATCTAGTTACTTTCAAATCAGCCATCGGTGATGAAATTAATGACGCGTTTTCAAATTTCACAAGGTTTTTATAAAAAAATGATGTAGTGTTACTTTTAATCAAGGTTGCGATCTTGATAACTATACCTGACCCATTACGTACATACATTTGTCAGTATACAATAAGAATTGTAGAGCTGGAATGAGTAAATTCATCTAGTAGGCCGGTTTCGTCCTTATTGCGAGCTCATCGAGTTTTTGGTCAGAATTTGCCGCGGATAGGGCTTGAACTTTTGGACGTCTGCTTTTGAATCTTGTGCTCTAAGCCACTGAGCCATCCAGCTACACAATATATATAATTTTCAGTTATATGGTTAAACTTTCCTTTGGGTAGTACTAGAATTACAACTAATCATTCCTAATTTTTCATTATAGAACAGATACCACGTTACATAGGGAAGTGCTATTAAAATGAAAATTTATATAGTTAAACGAAAATGGGTTGCGCGTACGGTGATAACTATTACATTTTAACAAGGTTGCGATCTTGATATAACCACCTGATCCATTATTTACACACTTAAATCAGTACAAACGAAGTATTTTTTTATTGTTGAAAAGGCAATTCATTCAGTAAACCTGCTTCGTGTTTATTGGGTGCTCATCACGTACTTTCCAGAAGTTGCCACGGAGAGTAATCGAATCTGGGCTATCTGATACTGAATGTGGTGCCCTAACCACTGAGCCAGCCAGTCGCACACTAAGCACAATTTTTAGTTTTCTACTAACTAACGTTCATTGATAGAATATTTGTTCGTTTATGTGAATCTGGTTAGATTAATTTGTTCCATCGTTTAAGCTAAAATTGTATAAGCAATTTAATTTCTATTAGCAAAAGCTTATTTAATGTATGCTGTTCCACACACTCTAAATCGATGCTTGTTCAATTTTACAACTTATTAACATTAAGCAAAACTGTAAAAAGTAATGTTTATGAGTGTAAAAAAATTATGCAACTGGCCTTTTCGTGAACTTCAATGAAAGCAGAACTAAGAGTGTTGTGCTGGAGGTCTAATTTTGATATTATTACGCATAGTTTTTTATCCCTATTTGTCGGACTATCATCGGGCTCACATTTTGCGTATAAAAGATTGCAATACGTCAATTCGTGCGACTGGTGGGGGGTCTTGCTTTGTTTTTGTTTGAATGGATGAATAAAATTGTGTTGGTGTTTACCTCTGGAATGAAAGGTTGAATGAAATAGAAAACGTTTACTGGTATTCACACAGGACGAAAAGTAAATATAATAGTTGAATTTCAGCACCATTACATCTGAATTGAAGGAATAATAATAATAATATCTAACGGTTATCCTAGACAATTGATTCAGTCATTCGTTAAAGTAACAGATGTTTCATAACCGGAAATGAAAGCAAGTTACCCAATCATTCTATGTGTGTGGGACGGGGATTCCCGCACAGCACCAGAAAAAGTCGCAGTCGCATTAAGGAGCACATTTAATGCAGTTAAAATACGATTAATATTTATGCTAATGCAAAGAACATTAATTGCGCAGGCGATGAGAAAAAATTTTAATCAAGGTTGCGATCTTGATATAAACACCTGACACATTATTTACATACATTTGTCAGTATAAAATAAGTATTGTATATCTTGGAAAAGGAAATCCGTCCAGTAGACTGGATTCGTGCCCAGGTTCGGATCCTGTTAGCGGCAAATTCTAGAAAGTACGTGATGAGTTCCCAATAAGAATGAAATCGGTATTCTGTGTGAATTAGCTTTAAGATTGTTGAGGATAAAATTAGGAATAAACGGGTTCTATATTTGGTAATAAATATTTTTATCTTCGAGATGAAAAGGGTACTAAGAATTTTAGTAATACTCGCATTTTGAAAGACTATATTTTTTTATATGTTGTCAGTTTATATTAATATATGTACAAGATAGAATATACAAATCTTTAACTAGACCGGTGTAGACAATAAAAGGAACACGTCAACTGGTTTTTAGTATCGCGGTGTCACAGAATGTAATCATCGAGAGCAGTTTATTCCGAGGGTTGGCAATCAGATAGTACACCACTGAATACGCGAATTACCTGCAAATTTCTTTTACATACCAGCATATGTTTTGGTTAGTCCTTCATATCCTGCTATTATATATATATATATATATATATATATATATATATATATATATATATGTGTGTGTGTGTGTGTCTGTGTTTTTATCTCGGAAATCAATATGTCAGGGCAGACGTTTGCGAAAGAATATTTTCGTTGTCCAGAAATCAGAGCACAAGAAATGAATTAACAGGGAGATGGAAATCGATGAAAAGGGAAAATAAGCTAATGGAACGTAAATTTTTATTAAAAAATAAAACTGAGAAAACAGTAATGTCAAAGAAATAGGTAATGTAATAATAGCAAAAAATATCGGAGATTTAATAATTTTAGCAAAGTAAATTCATCTTGATTCTGTTCGGTAATAAATATTGAGTATTAGTCTAATTGATTGAGTACATGTATAATGGAAGTTTTAAAAGTGATAAATGTACAATAAAAATTGTCATGTTAATCAAAAAGTAGGATGCGGAGATTGAAAACATATTCATATATAGGAAAAGTATATATTTATAGTTTAAGAAAATGGATAGAGAATAGGATCAATGTCTAGTCAAACAAATTTTTAAAAGTGTAATTCTATTTGTAATACGAGATATAAAATAAATATTACATTCTTGTTGGAATATTGACTCATTAATGGCTAAATTTGACACAACAGAAATAAAACGTATATTGTTTTGAAAGTAGTGCAAGTTTCAGTAAAAGTTAAGGTGGTATGGTAAAAGTAAAAAAAAACAGATAAACTGTTAGGTAAAGCAAGAAAGTGCAATAAAAAGGGAAAAGTGCTTCAAAGATGCAAGGGCCAATTTCTTCTAACCCGTGTCCATGCTTTAGGTAGATGTTCAAGAATGGATAAATAGAGACAAAAACTGGGAGACAAGGAATGAGAGGATGAGAAGGAATTAGAGAGAAAGAGGTACGTAGTGCTAGTCAATAACGCAAGTAAACTCAACAAACAAGCAGGCATCCATTGAAAAGTGACAGCTAGTCACATAAGCATGAAACTCCAGTCTCACGGGAGTGTGATTCTGAGTACGAAAATATTATTATACTAAAAAACGCATTAGAAGCTCAAATTAAAGTGGTTGCAAAAACAAGCAGCTTGTATACACTTTGTCCTCAAGGGTTCTCCAAATTAACACACGCACACACACCATACACACACATATATATATATATATATATATATATATATATATATATATAATTTTTTTATTTTTTATACCTAACAAAAATATCCATTAGTTTCCACAATAACAAATCATTGATTATTCAGTAGAGGAAATAACTACGCCCATTGATATGTTAGCAGTAAATTTGTTTGTGAGTATAATTCAGAAATCACGTGATAATACAATATTACATCACCACGATCTTAAATTCGTACAAGGGCAACGTTGAAAATAACATATATATATATATATATATATATATATATATATATATATATATTCTTATAATTGGGAAAACAGAACACATAATTATAAGATTACTGTATTTAAATTATAAAGGCATGGACATTATAAATAAATATATATATATATATATATATATATATATATATATATATATATATAAATATATATATATGTATATTAAGATTGAGATAAACAGAAATATAAATACCAACATTCTTTCTTTCATTTGAAAATAACTGTCAATCCGATTTGACTTTATGCAACGTTAGTCTTTATTAAAATGTGGCGAATATCGAATAAGCGGGGACAAAAATTAGCAAATTTTAAATGTATATCGGAATAAATATTCCTTGGCGTCCATATTTGGAAAAAAAGTAATAAACAACTGATTCGTAGATATAAAGCCAAATATTGCATGCTACGCATCTATCCTTTTGCGTATGGCGTAAATATTATGGCTCCAAACCAATGTTTTTATGATTTGATCTCAGTCGATCAAACTTTGGATACAATTAACAGGAGATTAATAAATATTAAAGTGATATAATAGATGAATCGCACTGGTTTAATAATGCAATGCTTAGATTATCCTAATAATATTACATATACCTAGTGCCGATCGACAGACGCTGATTTATTGTTTTTGTTGTAATCGATGATTAGCAATTTCGAGCATTAATTGATGACCGAGTAAGGCTCAGTGTACTTGTGGTTCAGCGTCCACTGAGCTGTATAAACTTATAACTAGATGTGTGTAATTGATGTGTATAATTGTTTTGGCATTTTTTTGGAAAATCACCTGTTCGTATTTGTATGTAAACAGTAACAGAATCAACTTTATATAAAGTCTGCGGCAATGCAACTTTATAGCCAAGTCACTACTTATAACATATACCATACTATAACACTCTCAGTGGTATTCATTTCACTACAATTGAGAATAAGTTCCAATTATTCACACTTGCTACTCCAACAAAGCTGACTTCCGTATTTCCTCCTGGTCCTATTTGATTGAACATATTACTAGTAAACTGCACCCAATACCTAATTAAATATGAGTTTTTCTTTGCTTGATATAATGAGCTGAGGACAACAGAAGGTATCCGAAAATGTGTACTAAGAAATTTCTATTCTAAAGTTGAATTTCATTTGCTATATTAGTCTGTCTTTTTTGGCATGATGAGCTGTGTACCGAAATAGGTAGCAGAAAATTGGTATCTAAGCTCTTTCATTGAAAGGAGGAATTTGAACCGTGAGATAAAAATACAGGAACCAGTATCTCGTCAGAATATTAATTTTAAATGCAGAATTCAAATCTGATGAATAATTATTCTAATTGTCTTTCAAGAACTACCAAAGTCTAGACAGTTTTAAAAAATTGAAATAACATTTAAACTGAGATTTCAAAGAGAAAAAAGCTGCTCATGATTACTGATGAGCAAACTAACATTGAATTTTTATTGACAAAATTTACATAATCATTCAAACCGACAAAATTAGATTATGGTTAATTGATTAAGTTAGCTATAGCTCAAAAAACTTTTGGTTAATTTTAAATTTTAACCACAATTCGCAGCTCTAATAGTCTTGCATCTAATTTGAATAACAAATAATTTTGAAGCATATCCCTTGACGAGACTGACAATATTACAATTCTTGACTATATATAAAAGGAATAACACATTATTAGCTATATAGTCAGTTTTCAGTCGGGCTCTAATAATGGCCACGGACAATTGAAACACGTCAGTAAGCGCGAATGAATATAGTTTTTTTTTTAATATTTTCTTCGATTGACTTTGTTCTGAAGTATACAATCATTACTAAAAAACAGTGATTGTAATCCGCTTAATTAATGAATACCAATTTTGTTGCACCTAAAACATTCGGCGGAATCCGGAATAATATTTTACTCGAGACGGCAAATAATGTGCGCAAACGAAGTATACTGTCAAAATCAATATATGCGAGACTACCATGTTTCGAGAGACGAAGATCATATTTTGCATAAGTTATATTGTAATTTCGGCTTGATCAGATCGTCGTTGCGATCTGAAGATAAACATGGCAATTCAAAATGCGTCAGCACATGCGACTGACTGAAGTTTTGTAATTAGTGCTTACATCAATCTCGCAAACTTGATTTAAAGAATTGTTATCACAACCTGAGCAATCTAAAATTTTTAATTAAACTACCTATATATATGATGCCAAAGGTGCAATAATTTAATGTGCATAGAAATTGTGCAACCGAAATTTCCAGTCAAGTGCAATATATGCGAGACTACTAGAGGTGGGAGCCGCACATTTAATTTTGCTTTTCCTATATTTGAATTGTGGTTTGACTGTCGCTGGTCAGTTTACCGCCAGACTGTGAGGATTAAAGATATTTAAATGCGTTAGTATGTGTGACTGAAAGTAATTTTGCTAAACTTTTCGATGACTGGTTAAGAACAATGGAATTGAGGTTTACTTGAAACTCGCAAACTTGACTGAAAGAATTGTTGACACCACCCGCGCAATCAGTGATTGTTCAATTGTATTAACTCTCTCTCTCTCTTTCTATATATATATATATATATATATATATATATATATGTGAGTGTGTGTGGCGAAATCTGCACATTAGTTAATGTTCTCGAGAACATAGAAATTGTGCAGCCGACTTATCCAATCAGGTGCAATGTGTGCGAGAATACTAGAGTTGGGAACCGCATATTCAATTTTTCCTTCCATATAATGGAATTGCGCTTTGGCGTGCCCTAATGCGTTTGCCGTCGTACTCCAAGGTTGAGCATTTTGTATGTGAAAGGAAACGCTCATAAATAAAATTGAGGCCAAACAAAACTCTAAACTCGCTCAATTTTCTAAATTTAAACATTTTGATTTGTAAATTCTCATCGGAATGAACAGCTTTCAGTTCATAAGGTTATACTAGAATAGCCTACCAATATATTGATTAGGCATTAATTTGCTGACAGTCTTTCTCTCCATATGATTTTCAGTCAAAATCGTTAGAAATATCAATAACATCAACAGCCGCGTTACAAGTATAGTTATCGATTTCAATGAGATAATTTCACAAGCATAGTTTATTTGCATATGTTGTGATCGTCTCTATATAATTCCTCTGCTAGTAGGGAGTCTAATTTGTCATACATAATTATTTTTCCAACCTTCGATTATGTTGAAATGTTTGATATTTTTCCAAACTTAAGCAAGCACTTGATAATTATGCCCTCCTCCACCACGCGGGTATGGAACGCACGCATCGGATTAACACAGTTTTCAGCTAGATTTAAACCATCGTCAATCGCTTTGCCAAGGTTATTTTATCGATCACTAGGTAAAGTCTTTTTATTATTTTCACCTAATCCATAATATCTCAAACCAATTTGCTAGTTTTCTTTAAATAAAGTTTGTGAGCTTGAAGTAAACACCAATCCCATTGCATTTAACCTGTCGTCAAACAACATAGCAAAACTACCGCAAGTCGCAGGCATTCACACATTTCGACCATTCATGCTCATCATCAGAGTACGACGGCAAACTGACTAGTGAGGATCAAACCGCATTGAATATATATGGACGCAAAATAAGACATGCGGCTCTCACCTCTAGCAGTTTCGCATACATTGAACTCGACTGGAAATGTCGGCTGCACAATTTCTATGCAGTCAATAACATTAACTGTTTGCAGCTTTCGCCACATATACATCTATAGGCAATACAATTTAACAATAATTAATTGCACGTGTGGTGGTAACAATTATTTAAATCAAGTTTGCGAGCTTGAAGTAAACACCATTGTCGTCAGACAATATAGCAAAACTACCGCCAATTTTTTTATCTGTTGACTATGTTTAGACATCCGACAAACTAATTTGCCATTTTGATCTCCGTCTTAAACATGGCAATGTCAAACACTACGTCGAACTTTCTGCTAAATCATTGTGAACTTAAATCACCTGGATGTCCTAATTTATGAACAGACTACATTTTACAATAATCATTAAGTTTTCTATTTCCTTAAATTTGGTTGTGCTTTTGTTTTGCTATAACAACTCTGTTCGACATCCTTCTAAGGAATGCGATATTTTATCTAATGTCGTCATTAACTTTATTGACAAATGAAGGATTTATGCTACAAAAAGCGTTAATTATAAAAATGACACCTTGCTAATTCTTATTTCAAGTATTCTTTTTCTAGTTTTCTAGGAGCCACGGCGGTCTAGTTCGTCTAATTTCATTGTAACCTAGGTAAATATCCTCATATTCACTGGATCCTCCTCCTCATAAATCTCCTTCCATTTACACATTTTTGTTAATAGTTTTGCTTCTTTTTTACTTTACCTTATTTGTTTATTTTTATATTTTATTATAATTGAGTTTTTATTTTTCCCATTTTTATATGGCAGTGCAAATTTTTTAATTACGGTTTGTTTATTCCTGTTCATAATGATGATGTTGACAATAAAATGTGTAGGTATAAACGCGTGTTTTGGTGTATGTTTGTGCAAATGTTTATGGGTGTGGTCTTTCTTGCTTTCGCGTTTGTGAGTCAAAAAATGAAATTGCAATAATTATTTTTCACGACAAGCAATAAAGTGGAATTTGTGTAAGGGATCCACGTTGCCCGAATTGCTTGTTGATAATGCTTCAAATGAGGAGAAATCACTTTCCTAATATTTATTGTTTTATAATATTATTTAGAATTATGTCGAATACGCCTTCTTTCCTTTCGTAATAAAAACGCTTAGACGTGCGACTTATTTTGTTATAGCCTAAACAGATGCCTTTATGCCCTTTAGGTCAGGCTACAATCAATGTGCTCGTAGCTTAGCATAATTATTTATATAATCATTAACAATGCATGAATTCTCGTCGATTTCTCAGCTAATCAATAAACACATTGCAAGCAAGTATGGCCAACCATAAAAGTGGCATTAATGAAAGTGTGAAAAAGTATGCAGAAACTTATTTCGCTTGCAATATGATTTTGCTTCCTTCGTCCTATGAGAGTGTGCGCTCTAATTATCACATTGTCGAACAAAAACGGAAAGTTCATCTTCAAGGCAGGCTAAGCAATGAATTATTTATTCGCTCATAAATTTTCTACTCATTTCAAGGTCATTAGTAGTATTTGTGCATAAGGTAGCACGGGCCAAAAAAGCCAGCAATTGTCATATCGAATGGAATGCATGCTGTGTTTATCGGATCAAAGTGGTTATCCCTGGAAAAACTGACAATTTCCCAAAAAAATTAAGACCAATCTAAGAGGAACGGATTTATTTTTTTTATTATTAAACTATATTTAGATTATATCAATAATTGAAATACGCATGCAGTACTAATTTTTTTCGGTATAGTACATACACTCACAATATATATATATATATATATATATATATATATATATATATATATATATATATATATATATTCATTATACCCTTCCAGTTTGCAAAAACTAAAAGAAATTTTATCAGATATAAGAAAGTTTTCTTTCGCATTGTCTTCTCAAATATCTACTAATGAACATATCTTTATATAAAAATCGGAAAGCAAAACAAGATAGAAATATGTGAACATAAGAGAGAGTGTGAAAAACGGAAACCAATCAAATTGCGTGCGTCATATCCAGTTCAAGCTCAATGCTTGTACGTGCTTCTTCTGCTTGCATAAATCCGGCTGCATTTTGTTTATCCATAAGGCTT